>PVJX010007445.1:0-71071 GCA_004027295.1 Dolichotis patagonum
AAAAAATTGGCAATGGTATTTAGTATGAGCTGCCCATATGCAAAGATATGGACAACCATTTGGAAGAAAACAAGAGACAATATGACAGATAGTGAAGATCCTAGGTTGTATAGCTTTGAAATTTATGCTTTCTTAAGTCCCGTTCTGTTCTGTTTTGTTGTGTTTAATTTTACCCCCTTAAAATAAAATTTAAAAAAATTATATATATATATATATATATATGGAAAAGAAAGTGCTCTAAAGGATATAACTGCATGTATGTTCAATTGTGTAAGACAGATGACCACATTACTGTTTTCATTAGATTGTTGAGCAGAACTGTTAATAGTCTCACTGTTTGAATGTCTACTTTGTGTGCTTTAATCTTGTAACTTGAACAACTATTTCCAATGATGACAGTATGTAACTTATCAAGTGGCGATTTCTTAGTGTTTTTGTTTTTGTTTTGTTGTTGTTCTTGTTGTTCTTTTATTTTTTGCCTTTGGAATTCTGTACTGATGCTACCCTTTTTCTGTTTTGTTTGGTTGTTTTCTTTTTGTTTTTTCTCTTTAAATAAAAAAAAAATTAAAATACTGTCACATGGCCACATTTATTAATATAATTTTTCATTTTAAATTGTATGTTATTTCATTTTTAAAGTAGACTCACATAAATATTTGTTGGTTTATTTTGTTGAATCAGTTCTGATATTTTCATATGCTTATTTTGGTGGTTTTCTTTTTTTTTCTCCATTTGCTTTATTTGAGATTATTTTGTTATTTTTCTACTATATTCTGTAGAAAATCATCTACCTGTTGTCTTTTTTTAACAAATAATTTTACTTATTTTGATAAATAACATTTATAAATTCTACTCTGAGGACCAAATTATCCTTACTTCACTGGCTTTGGAATATAGCATTGTAGTTTTTGCTTTATTAAATATTTTACAATTTACATTGTTTTCCTGCTCAACTCATTAATTACTTATATGTGAAAAAAATTTCAAGATATATGGATGTGGGAAAACAGAGGCTGTCTTCCTACTGACTTCTGGTATTTCTGCATGTGAATGTGAGCATTGCTTCTAAAACTGCAGCATAGAACTTGTTGAGACTTCTGTATATCTGAAATAGCATTTGTAAAACAGTTTTCCCATGTTTGAGGAGAACATATATTCCTTGTTTCTGGGTCTTGTATCTGGCACAGTCTTTGTAAAATGCTGTCTCTGCATTTGAAGAAAATGTGAATTTCCTGGATGCACAGTTCTTCACAAATCTATTATGTAAGACTTGCTTCAAATTTCATATGCTTGCTTTGTATTACTTGAGCAGTCAGTATCTGAGCAATGGGTCTATGATTATGCATTTGTCTCTTTTGCCTTGCATCAGATTTTGCTGTGTTTCAGATGTTAAGCTTTACCTTGGTTTATACAAGTTCAAAACTACATCTCAGTAAATTATTTCTTTTTATTGAAATATGAAGCATCTCTCTCTGTTCCTTGGATTCTATTTGGTTGGATTTAATATTATTATAGTTTCTTTCTTTTGGTGTGATTTGACTGGTTTGTACTTTTTCATTCTCTTTATTTTTGACTTTGTTTCTTTAGTTTCATATAATAATAATAATAATAATAAATATATTATATTATATTGCATTAATCTAGCATTATCCATTCGGTGGTTCTCTTTCTTTTAATATACTTATTATTTCATATTTATTATAGACATTAAGAACTTCATTGTGATCAGTTTCTTTTTGATGTATTTTATATATAGTTTGATTTCTCATTGTTTCATTTTTTTCTTCTTGATTTTTACAGACTTTGTCAAGATTTCTTCATTCCATCTTTCCTCAACTGGTTTAAAGAAGCTGCATAATTTTTATCCTTTTATTGACTGACCCCTTTACATTTAAATTATTTATTCAGTGGTACTGAAGACTGAAACTGGAGCCTTCACACATTTCCAGTCCGTTTAAAAATTTTTAAATCTTATTTTATTTTATTTTTATTTTATTTTATTAGAGTCTCATTAAATTGTCCAGGATTGGCTTCCATTTGTGATTGTCTTACTGAAGTGTCTCAGAGTGCTGGGATTACACGTTTGTGATACAGCCCCTGGCCAAACATTTTGCATTTCAAATACATATTATTACAAGTGCAGCTTCCTAGTGAAGTTTGAGGTTATTCAGTCACTTTCGCATCTCTTGGAAAATGATAAGAATGCTAGACTATTTTTTATTTTGGGCTCCTACTCACAAACTTCCTCTTCCCTCCTTCTCATCCTCCAACCCTCAAGTAACCTGTGCTATATTCTGGAATTTTATTTTCAACTAATTATTCAAATATTTTGTTTATTATCCAGATTTATTCAGATTATCACCAGTAAATCTTTACTGCTTATGTATTAGTTGTCATTGAATTATTTAACTTCTTTGTTTTGGGTTTATTTTTCTTCTTGTTAAAATATTTTATTTAGATGTTCACTTCTGGGGAAATCTACCAGTAGTAAGATTTTTGAGTGCTTTCCTATATTAAAATAGCCTTATTTTACTCTTCAGTAATTTATTTTTGCTTTTGATGTTTTATTGCTCATTAAATTCAGGCTTAAATTCTGCTCTCCCTGGATTTAGAAATATTTTCCGCTGCTTTCTTTCATTCTATGGTACTGAGAATGAGTCTGAAGTCATTCTAATTCTTATTTTTGAAATTAATCTTTCTTGTCCCTCTGGCAGATTTTACAATTTTCTCTTTACTGTTATGTGTATGCTCAGAGTATTTTGAGCAAGATTTTGTGTTTATTTCCCTTCTTGGCACTTAGCACTGTCTAATTAAGACTTAAATTTTTCTCCCAATTCTGGGAAATTCTCAGGACTATATTTTCTAACATTGCCTCTTTTTCACTCCTTCTATTATTTGTTTCTAGAAATAACGTTAGAGAAACATTATACTTCTATGTGTCTATTCACATAGACTATTTTCAACTATATCAAATAGTTTGAATTTTCTTTTTAAATTTTCATCTTACATTTTTGTGCTACATGTAAAATAATTCTTAAGTTCAATCTTCTGAATAACATTAATTTTTCAGCTATTTGGAACATAAATTGAAATTACATTTTATAGATTTGGACACACAAAATTGGGCTAATTATAATCTGAGATTTAGAATTCACTAACATCATTACTCAAGCAAGTTTATTAATTTTCTTGATATAATGACTACCAGAGATCTACATCAAAGATAAAAACAGAAATACACGTGTGTACTTGCCTATTCTTTGTTTCTCCAACTGAACTGTCCCAAATTTGTTTGTAGTTTTGATTTGCTTTCTAAAACGATCACACACAGAGGTATATGCCTAAAATAAGTGGTTTACTTTTATGTTTTTTTCTCCATTAAAAGGACAAATGTCTAGGTCATCTTCTGGGACTTTCTTGGCTGCCTGTAGGCCAGTCATCTTACTGGTGTATCATATTTTGTTGTATGTCTTTATTACCATGCTTTTATATTCTTTGGTTAATGGAATTCAGGTGTTTTTACCTACACTATTTAATACTTTATTCTAAGTGTATTGAAAAGAAAATGATTAAATACAGAGCACTAAAGTCTGCTGCAGTTGTTGCAGTAGGTAGGAGGCCAAAGCAAACGTCGTGGAGACCCCATTTTCCTAATGTCCTGCAGGAAATGTAACACACAGGAAGCCTAGGCGAGCTGCCACCCGCAGTGCCAAGCGCTTGCAGTGGGGAAGTGGGCTATTTCCAGAGCAGTTAGAAGCCCCCTTGCTGTTCTCCACAGTGTTATCTGCTTTGCTCATAGCTGCTGCTGGAGACAAATGGTTTCTTCTTTTATATCTTTCAGATTTATGGAAGTGTGTCTCACTGCTGTCATCTAGATAGTTCCTATCATGTTCTGCTATATAAGAAAAGAAATATATGGGGAAAGTGCTAAGTTAATTTTAGAAAATCTAGCGCAGCAAGGTTTCTTTTGAATGTAAGTGGAAATGCTAGGTTATGAGATACATGAATATTTAATCTACAGGTTAGTGACTAATATTATTTTTTGATTTACATTTTCACAAGAAATGTGTGACGTTCTATTTATTACATCTTCCTGGTCATTTTATATTATCTGACATTCTAAAGTTTTGCCAAAAATATGAATATAGACCAACATCACATGGTATTAATTCATATTTCCTCAATTTTTATTTTGTAGTACTGGGAATCAAATTCAAGAGCTTTCATTCACTGACACTCGCCCACCATCCTTTTTGTCTCTTTTTATTTTGAAATGGAATCTTGCTGTTTCCCAGCCTTGTTTTGAACTTGAAACCCTCCCACTTCAGCCTTTCATGTGTAAGTAGCTTGGATTACAGGTGTATACCAGCTTTCCTAATTCATGATGAATACCTTTCGCTGCACTGCTGTGCCTACTTTGATGTTCTGAATTTCTGAAAGTGTTTTTACCTTTCATGGTCAATTTGACTTTGGGGAAAAGCCAGCAGTTGCATGTTCCAAGATCTGGGGAATAAATTGGATGAGGACATGCAGTAGTGTTTCTACATGCCTGTCTTCCCACTGGATAGAACTTGGTAACCGAATTCACTCTACTTTTGATCATGCCTCTTAAGAACACAAAACAGAACTTGGAGAATTGACTGAGATAGTGGCAGGAACCTGAAGATAAGTGTGCTTGAAACAAGAAAGAATATTTTGAGAGGATTAATGGCAATATGTCTTAAATGGTTAGTGTCTAGATGTCCCCCCCCCCCAAAGCCTCACATGGTCATGGGGCAGGCTTCTAGAATTTGTGATTAATTCATGGTCCAGTGCTGGTAGTATGTGTGGGTGTGGCCTACATACAATATAAAGGACATAAGAGTCTTTTCTCTGCACTCACCCCTTTTTCCTTGTTGCTTTTACTGTCTTCCAGTTGTCATGGACTGTTGCCCTCTGCCATGTGTCACTCTGCCATGGAGCCAGCCAACTATAGACTAAACTTCTACAAACTGTGAGCTAAATAAACCTTTTCTTCCTTAATTTGGGTATCAGGTATTTTGTCTCAGCAGAGAGAGAAAAGTAAACAACACAATGTCTTTTTCTGTAATAATTTTTTTAAAAACTTAAACATTCACTGGATATTTTGATCACATTTCTTATTTATTTCCCATACGATTCTTTTTCTTTGAAGTGGCCAATCAACCATTTTCATGTTAAAAACATTTCTTCTGCTGTGGTAGTTTGTTATCTTATTAATGTTTAGGATTTCTTTAAATGTTTATTAGTGACAGAACTTCTGGCTTCCAATAATGACATAGTAGTTTATATTAGACTAAGCTGCTGCTGCTAAAAATAATAAATTGAACAAAACCAACCTAACAAACAAGCACCTTTCACTCGTTGCTCATAAAAATGCCACAGTAACTTGTGAGATATCCTGAAAGAAAACCACAATCTGGATAGATATATACTGGATAAGATACAACTTTGAAGAATAAGTGGTTATAGCAGATGAGATCCTTGTTCATCTGTTATTTCTTCCACAGCACTTCCCAGATCACACAATCCAATGAGGTCAGAGACCAAGAAGAAGTCTCATCTGACTGGGAGAGAAATCAGAGGACAGAGTTTGACTTTGCCAAATCCACAGGAAATTGAGGGAGTGGATCCCAGAGAGGAAGTAAACACAGTGGCGAAAGCCCTCAAATCTTCAGACAAATTTCTACCAAATTCTTGACAGCGTGGTATATTGCATGTTTATAGGGTGAGATTAAAAAAACTCAAAAACTAATGAAAGTGGAAGGTGAAGAAGATGAGCTTTGATTTCAACGCTTGTCATAGTGCGCAGATAGAATTTAGACCAGGATAGAAGTGCTCAAAACGTTTGACTAAGGTTTGAGGTTTAAGGATCACATTGGAGGTCTAAGAGATATGTGTAAAACTAAAACCAAGCTTTAACATTGTCTAGAGCTAAATCTCAAGGGTGATCTGTTAATAATTTCACTGTCTGCTAGAAGAAAATCATTGGTTTCTGGAAAGATAATATTAAACCTTTATCTATGGAATGTATTGCAAATATATTCTCCCAGTTTGTCAGCTGCATTTTGGCTTTGTCTATGGTGTTTTCTAGAATAAGAAAAGCCTTATCTGTTAAATGTATCAATTTTCTTTGTCTTTAAATTTTTTAATAAATTTTATTTTATCTAAAAACAG
This sequence comes from Dolichotis patagonum, assembly GCA_004027295.1. Classification (NCBI taxonomy): domain Eukaryota; kingdom Metazoa; phylum Chordata; class Mammalia; order Rodentia; family Caviidae; genus Dolichotis; species Dolichotis patagonum. The sequence goes on from PVJX010007445.1 coordinate 6,196, forward strand.
GAAAGAAGGAAAAAAGAAAAAAAAAGAAAGAAAAAAGAGGATAAAACTAAACATAACAAAACAGAACAAAGCAGATTAGAAGAAAACAATGTAAGTAACACAGATTTCAAAGCAAGACAACAGGAGATCTACTGTGTCTCTTGTTTTCTTCTAAATGGTTGTCTATATCTTTACATATAATTTATTCATACAAAACAAAATAGTATAGAACTGATCAGAACAGGATGATGAAGGCATTTTAGGTCTTCAAGACCAGACAATAGGGAAGTCAACAATGGCTGCCATAATGTCTCTTATTTTCTTCAAAGTAGTTGTCCATACCTTCATGCATGTTGAAATTAAACAATATGAAACAGACTAAAACCACTCTGTACAAAGAGTAGAAGCATTACTGGATTTCACAGCATGATATGAAATCAGCAATAGATACTAAGTCTGTTTTTCTTCAAAATAGCTGTTTACTTCATCACACATAATATAATCGATTCTCATAAACTGTTTAGGAGAAGTTCTAGGTGTGTACAAGCCTCTACATGTATACCTATCCTTTCTACATTAAAGTGAAAAACAAAACAAAACAAAACAAATTACTAGAAAAATAAGAAAAAAAAGACAAATAAATAACAATAGCAATGAGCCCCCCAAAATAACAATACAGGCCTTCAAAACATGGTGGTAGGAACAGAACTAAGTTTGATATTTAATGATCTTCAAGAGTTCCTCAGGTCACCTGGCACAAACATGCAAAATTGTTCCAACTCTATGAATATTAACTGCTTTGATCTATGAACGTACAGAAGTTGTAGTACAATCATTTTAGCTATCATAAGTGTGTTTATACAAATTTAGATATTTTTCTTTTCATTTTCTTTTTCTTTTTCCTGATTTTCTCTGAGATATTATTTTTCCCCTTTGAGAAGATTCTTACTCTTTCACTGTACTTATTGAGGATTTTGTATCTAATGTATTCTTACCATTTCTTACACCAGGGAGACAATGTGGTATTTACTCATGTGAGTTTGATTTATTTCACTTATGAGTATGCTCTCAGGTTGCTTCTACTTACTTATAAATATCTCAATGTGACCATTCTTTATAGCTGAATAGTAATCCATTGTATAAAAGTATCACATCTTTTTTATCCATTCCACAGTTGATGGGCATTAAGGTTTTTCTAAGATCTGGCTATTGAAAATTGTGCTGCTATAAACATGGGTGTACATATATCACTGTGGTATGATGTTTTCAGTTCTTCTGGGAATATACCCAGAAGTGGAATAGCTGGGTCCAATGGGACTTCAAATCCCAGATTTTTGAGGAATCTCCAGACTGACTTCCACAGTGGTTGCACTAGTTTGCACTCCCACCAACAGTGCAGAAGAGTTCCTTTTCCCCCACAGACTTTCCAGCATTTGTTGTTGGTAGTTTTCTTTATTCTGGCTAATCTTTCTGGAGTGAGATGGAATCTCAGTGTCATTTTAATCTGCATTTCTCTAATGACCAATGGTGCTGAACATTTTTTCATGTATTTATTTGCTATTTGTCTTTCTTTATCTGAGAACTGTATATTTATCTCAAATGCCCAGTTTTGGATTGGGTCTTTGAATTTTGGGGGTCTGATTTTTTAAATTATTTATATGTTCTAGACAAAAGCCCTTTGTCTGAGAGATAGTTGACTAAGATTTTTTCAAAAGTCATGTGTTTTCTTTTTACTCTTTTGGATATTTCTTTCAACATGCATAAACATTTTTATAAGATGAGATCCCAGTTATTGATTCTGGGAAGTATTTCCTGTGTGATTTGAGTTTTGTTCATGAATTCTCTACCAACCGCAATGTCTTCAAGATTTCTACCTACTTTGTCTTCCAGCAGATTTAGTGTTTCTGTTTTAATATTTAGATCTTTGATCCATTTAGATTTTAGTTTAGTACATGGTGATAGGCATGGGTCTAGTTTTAGTTTTCAGCATAGGGAGAGCCAATTTTTCCAGCACCATTTATTAAAGAGATTATTTTTCTTCCAGTGAATGTGTTTGGTCCTTTTATCAAAGATAAGGGGGTTGAGTGTTTGTAGTTGTAGTTTTATTTTCTAATCTATTCCATTGATCTTCAGGTCTGTTTTTATTCCAGTACCATACTGATTTTACTACAGTAGCTTTGTAGTATAACTTCAAGTCAGGGATTGTAATGCCTCCGGCCTTGCCTTTGTTGCTTAGAATTGTCTTTGCTATTCCAGGTCTTTTCTGGTTCCAGATGAATTTTAGGAATGATTTCACTAGGTCAGTGAGGTATACTAGTGGTATTTTGATGGGGATTGCATTAAATCTGTATAACAATTATGGGAGATTGGCCATTTTCACAATATTTTTTCTTCCTATCCATGAACAGGGAATGTCTTTCCATTTTCTGAGATTCTCTTTAATTACTTTTTTTCAGGGTATTTTAATTTTTCCTGAATAGGTCTTTCACTTCTTTTGTTAGATTGATTCTTAAGTATTTCATTTTTTTGGATGCTATTGTGAAAGGTGTGCCTTCTCTTGCTCAGTGAGTTTGTTGTTTGTGTACAGGAATGCTATTGATATTTGAATGTTAACTTTGTATCCAGCTACCTTACTGAATGTATTTATTATACCTAGGAATCTTTCAATGGAGTTTTGGGGTCTTCTATGTAGAGTATCATGTCATCTGCAAATAATGATAATTTAAATTCTTCTTTTCCTATCCTTACTTTTATTTCTCTCTCTTGTCTAATTTCTCTGGCTAGGATTTCCAGCAGTATATTGAATAGGAGTGGTGATAATGGACATTGTTGTCTTGTTCCTGATTTTAGAGTAAAGGATTTCAGTTTTTGGACATTTAATATATTGCTGGCTGTTTGTTTGTCATAGATGGCTTTTATCATATTGAGATAAAGACCATCTATTCTATTTTTCTGTAAGGTTCTTACCATGAAAAAGTGTTGACCTTATCAAAAGCTTTTTCTGAATCTAGAGAAATGATTATGTCATTCTTAATTTTGGTTCTACTGATATGGTGGATTATATTTATTGATTTGCATATGTTGATCCATTCCTGCATTCCTGGGATGAATCCCACTTGGTCATGGTGTATAATCTTCTTGATGATTTGCTGCATCTGTTTGCCAATATTTTGAGAATTTTTACATCTATGTTCATTAAGAAGATTGGCCTGTAGTTTTCTCTTTTTGTTGGATCTTTCTCTGGTTTAGATATTAGAGTAATGTTTGCTTCCAGGAATGAGTTAGGGAGAATTGCTTCCCTTTTGATTTCATTGAAGAATTTAAGGAGTGTTGGCATTAAGCCTTCTTTGAATTTCTTGTAGAATTCTGCAGTGAATCCCTCTGGACCTGGGATTTTCTTTGTTAGTAAGGTTTTAATTCATTTACAATTTCATTAATTGAAATTGGGTTATTCAGCAGTTTTACATCTTCTTGATCCAGTGTTGGTAATTTGTATGTTTCTAGGAATCTGTCCATTTCTTTTGTATTATCAAGACTATGAGAGTAGAGGTTTTCAAAATAAGTATTAAAGATCTTCTGTATTTCCACAGGGTCTGTAATAATTTCACCCTTTTCATTCCTTATTGAATGAATTTGAGTTTTTTCTTTCCTTTTTTAAAAAGCAAGATTGGCTAGGGACTTATCAATTTTATTTATTCTTCAAAAGATCCAACTCTTTGATTCATTGATTCTTTGTATTGTTTTCTTAGTCTCTATTGCATTGATTTATACTCTGATCTTTATAATTTCTTCCCTTCTTTTGGTTTTCACTTGACTTGCTCTTCTTTTTCTAGATGTTTGAGGTGTAACATCAGGTTGTTTATTTGTGTTTGTTCTGTTTTCCTGATGTGGTAATTCACCACAATAAATTTTCCTCTGAGGACTGCTTTCATTGCATTCCACAGGTTTTGGTAAGTTGTATTTATATTTTCATTTGCTTGTAGATATTGTTTAATTTATTCTTTAATTTCCTCTGTGACCCACTGATTGCTCAGCAGTGTATTATTCAATTTCCTTGTGTTTGTGGGGTTTCTTCTGTCATTAATTTCTAGTTTTCATGGTGCTATGATCTGATAACATGCATGGGATAATTTCAATTCTTTTGCATTTATTTAAGCTTGTTCTATGGGCTAGTATATGGTCTATTTTAGAGAGTGTCCTGTTTGCAGCTGAGAAGAATGTATATTCTGATGTTGTTGGATGAATCACTCTGTATACATCCACTGAGTCCATTTGCTCATAGGTGTGGTTCAGTTCTGTTATTTCTGTGCTAATTTTCTGTCTAGTTGATCTGTCTCTTTGTGTCAATGGGTGCTAAGGTCTCCTGTTATAATTGTGTTATTCCTTATTTGATTTTTCATTTCTATTAATATTTGTTTTGTTATTTGGGTGCTCCCAAATTTGGTGCATATATATTTAAGATTGTTATCTCTTCCTCTTCAAGTTTTCCCCTAACTAGTATGTAGTGACCTTCTTTATTTCTTTTGATCATTCTTGGTTTGAAGTTCACACTGTCTGAAAACAGTTGCTACTCCTGCTTTTTTTGGTTTTTTTTTATTGCATGGAATATTTTTTTCCATCCTTTGACTTTCAGTCTATGAGTTTCCTTTTGGGTTAGATGTGTTTCTCATAGACAGCATATGGTTGGATGGTATTTCTTGATCCATTCTGCCAGTCTGTTTCTTTTAATTGATGAATTGAGGCCATTTACATTAATGGTTAGAACTGAAATATATTGCTTTATTTTTGACATGTTGTCTTTCTGCTGTTGATTGTTAACCTTTCCACTCTGTTTAATTGTTTGCCTTGTTTAGTGTTTTTTTTCTTGTGTCTATCTAGAATGTCTTTCATTCTTTGCATGGTTGGTTTGGTTTCATTAAGTTCTTCAGCTGTTCTTTTTCATGGAAATATTTTATTTCTCCATCGATTTTGAAGGATAGTTTTTCAGAGTACATCAGTCTGGGTTGGAAGTGGTTTTCCTTTAGGATCTGAAATACTTCACTCCACACTCTTCTTGACTTCATTGTTTGTGTTGAGAAGTCTGCTGTGATTCTGATAGGCTTTCCTTTATAGGTGATCTGTCTCTTCTCTCTAACAGCTTTTAATATGCTGTTCTTATATTGGATATCTGGGATGTTGCTTATTATATGTCAGGATGTAGTTTTATTTTGGTTATGGCTATTTGGAGTTCTATATGAATCACTGTTTTGTATGTCAATTACCATTCTCATGTTTGGGAAATTTTCAGGTATTACTTCTGTAAATAGCCTGTTGATATCATTTTTATTGTCACCTTCTTTTTCATTTATAACTATCATCTTACATTATTTTTTTGCATCATCTTGCAGGTGTTGAATTGTTATTTCCTGATTCCTTGTTATTTTTATGTTTTTATTTTTATTTTTTGGTACCAGGGATTGAACTCACAATCTTGAGCTTGCCAGGCAGGTGCTTATGCCACTGAGCTAAATCTCTGGCCCTCCTTATTATTTTTAAAAGATCTTTCCTTTCCTGTTCACTAACTATAGTCTTTGAGATCTGAAAGTCTATCTTCACTTTCATTGAGGTGGTTTTGCCGACTTTCAGTAGAATTTTTGACTTCTTGTATATCTCTTTGAATCTGCTTCATGCATTCTTTTGTTTCTTATGTTGTTCACTCAGAGTTTCCATCTTTTTGCATTGTTCCTCTAATTTTTAACTATGTCTTCTTTAGATGTGTTCAGCATTTCTTTCATTACATTTATGATTTCTTCTTTTACCTGGAAGATTATTTCTGATCTGAGTTCTTTTATAGCTGCCTGGAGTTGTTTCTTTACTTCAATTGCTATCATTTCAGGAGTTTCAGGTGTATGGCTTACATTTTGTTCTGTATCATGTCTCCTAGTCTTGCTTGGGATTAGCTGGAGGTTTGAGATTGCATTTAGCTCTTTGTTTTGTCATTTTGCTATATTCCCTTAGGGAAGCTGAATGCAAGTTCTCAGTTGTTTTTTGGGTTGAGACTATCTATTCCTAATGCAGGGAGTTTCCCCAGTTGAGTGGAGGTCCTTACACAGACCTTACCAGATGGCTCCAGCCACTGTGGATTGCTGGGTGGGGCCTTATTAGTCTAGGAGCAAAGTGCCAAAGCTTCCCAGTGGGCTGGAGAGCTTTGTGTACACTTTCTGCTTGCCAGGCCAAAGGCAGGCAGCTGTTGTCAGCTCTTTAGTCATTGGGTGGGGCCCAGATAGGCCCAGAGGGACCCCCCCTATTGGTTCTACTGTGGTGTGGGAGTTGGGGCTGGGTCTTACCAGTCTCCCAGCAAAGCACCAAAGCTTCTGTGGGGTGGATAGCACAGCACACACTTTCCAGCGTGCCAGGCAGAATGCAGGCAGCCTGGTAATTGCTGGGCAGGGCCCAGATAGGCCCAGAGGGACCTCCCTGTTCAGCCTCCCATGATGTGGGAGGAAGGGTGGGGGTCTTACCAGTCTCCCATCAAAGTGCCAAAGCTTCCCCATGGGCTGGGGAGTGCTGCAGGCACTTACTGTCCTGGCAGGTGGAATGGAGGCGGCTAGGCAATTGCTGGGTGGGCCCAGATAGGCTCAGAGGGACCTCCTGGTGCATCCTCCAGTGATGTGGGAGGTGGGGTGAGGTCTTACCAGTCTCCCTGCAAAGTGCCAAAGCTTCCCTGAGCTGGATAGTGCTGCATGGGATGGATAGCTTTCTGGCTCGCCAGGCGGAATCTGTTTTTAAATTTTGAGTTGTAGAAATTCTTGCCACACACCAAGGCTTAGGAATTCATTCATATATTTTCTTAGAATTTTTTAACACCTAGACCCCAATTCATTGTGGAATTTTCATACATGCATATAATATACTTCGGTTATACTCACCCTCACTACTTTCCCTGTCCTCCTCTACTGCCTTCTTCTAAGCCCTTTCATCTTTTCTAATACTCTCCCTTCTATTTTCATACCATCTTTATTGTTTTTTGCTTGGTTCCAAAATTGAGGGAAAATATAAAACACTTGTCTTTCTGAATCTGGATTATGTCACTCAACATTGTAAACTCTAGCTCTAGTTATATTCTTACAAATTGCATGATTTTATTCTTCTTTAGGACAGAATAATACTCCCTTATGAATACATACCACATTTTCTGTATCCACTCACATATCCTCAGTCATCTATACTGATTCCAAAATTTGGCTATGGTAAATTGTGGCATGGTAAGCATGAGTCTGGAGGTATCTGAATGACTTATTTTCTTTAGGTGTACTAGTGGTATAGCTGGATCACATGATAGTTCTATATTTACTTTTCGAGGAACATCCATACTAGTTCCCAGAATGGCAATAGAATTTACATTCCCACCAGCAATGCATAAGTGTTCCTTTATCTCTCCTTGCAATATTTTTTGCCTTTTGTGTTTGTGATGATAGCCACTTAGTTATTTCTGAACTTTCTATTCTATTGCATATTCCAGCACTGTATCTTTTATACCATACAAGTTTTAATATCTGGTAGGGATAGTTCTTTCTTGTATTTTTCTTTTCTATTGTTTTACCGACCATTCTTGCATGTTTGTTTTTTCCATACCAACCTTAACTTGTCTAACTGCTTAGAAATGCTCTGCATTTTTAAATGAATATTGTATTGAATTTATAAATTAACTCAGGAACTTGAGGTCTTTACAATATTGAGTCACAATGCCAACTTTTTTGGCTTTAATGAATGATTTGTAGTTGTCCACATATACCTTTTGCAAATTTATCATGAAAATTAATTCAAACAAATCCCTTTGCTGCAATGGTAAGTGAGGCTTTCTCTGCCTGTATTTTCTATTTATTACTTGTGTATGTAAAACTTACTGATCTTATTTTCTGGCTTGATGTTCAATTCTTTATAATTTGTTAATTTTATCATTCATTCTTTGGAAGTTTCCAGCTATAATATTCTACAATTTGCAAATAAAGATAATTCTACTTCTTTACTCAGTCCTATGCCAGTATTTTTCTTTAATTTGATCATAGTAGTTAACAGTCTAGTACAATGTAGAATATCAGAGAAAGTAAGAATCTTTGTCTTGCTATCTATGTGGTATTTTCTCATTAAATAAGTTCCTAGCTCTAATATTTAAATATCTCAATCTATTTCTGTCTCTAGATAGATATGCTTTCATTTTAAGAAATCTCTCATATCCTATTTTGTTTAGTTTATTTATTAATTAATGTTAAATTTGGAAAAATATTTTGTCAGCATCTGTGGAGATCATTATGTTTTCTCCTTATATTTACTAATATGGTGGATTACAATTAATGTAGTTTCTAATATTGAGCTGAGTTACATTTGGTTATTACATGCTACTTCTTAAAATGCATTTTTGACTGTTAACATGTTGGTTTAGTACATTTACATTAATACTCATCAGTGATATTGGACTTCAGTATTATTCTTTGCATAGTACTTATATAGTTTATTGATTTTTATCATATTTATTTCATAAAAGAAATGTAGGATTTTCATTTATTTTCAACACTTTTTAATAATTCAAGTGGCTTTAGGGTTATCTGGCATTAGAATAGAAAAAAACTACCAACAACAAGTGCTGGAGAGGCTGTGGGGAAAAAGGAACTCTTCTGCACTGTTGGTGGGAGTGTAGACTGGTGCAACCACTGTGGGGGTCAGTCTCGAGATTCCTCAAAAAGTTGGGTTTGGAGGTCCCATTGGACCCAGCTATCCCACTTCTAGGCATATTCCCAGAAGATCTGAAAACATCATACCACAGTGATATATGTGCACCCATGTTTATAGCAGCACAATTTGTAATAGCCAGATCTTGGAAACAACCTAAATGCCCATCAACTGAGGAATGGATAAAAAAAGTTGTGGCATTTTTATACAATGGAGTACTACTCAGCTATAAAGAATGACCACATTGAGATATTTGTAAATAAACGGATACGACTTGAGGCCATACTCATAAGCAAAATAAGCCAGACTCATATGTATAAATACCGTATAATCTCCCTAGTATGAGAGTTGATAAGAGTATATAAGATTTTATGGTAAGCATGAGTCCCCATCTCATATCTTTGAAGCCTTTCAATATTTTCATTCATCAGTTGGAATGGTTTTATTCTGTTTTGTTTGACTATATCATGCATGATGGTATGAACATCTGTTTTGCAGAAAACAAAACATTATGACAGCTATTGCTGATTTAATATCATCCTTCTTAGAAGTCCTACCATGCTTCTATTCTTCTACTACCATTGGTTCTATCTATCACATTGTGTCTTATTGGGATTTGAATATGTGTGATAGTATAAACAAAATTTTTTATCAAAAATGAGATATTTCAGCACCCATTGATCATTCTCTGTTATTCGGTTCAGAATGCCCTGTAATTCTTTCACTCTTTGGTTATATTATTTTATTATGTTTGATATTATTTTATTTGAAACTATGCTCAACTATAGCAGAGAAAGAGATATTGTGATAGCTACTGTTAATGTCTGATTGTTTTAATGTAAAGTACTGTGTTGCCTATGTTGTCCTGTTCTGATCTGCTCTGTCCTGCCCTCTTTTGTTTTATTCTCTTTAAAATAAAATTAAAAAAACAAACAAACAAAACAAAACAAAAAGGATTATCTGGCATTTGAAGATTTATTGAAGAGTAGTATCGTGAGATTCTCTGGGTCTGGTGCCTTTCTGTATGATAGTTCCTTAAAATTTTCTTGACCTCTTCCATGGAAATGATCTGTTTAGGTTTCTATTTAGTATTTCCTAATCTTATTGGGCTTACTTCAAAGCCTAGCTGCTGGAGGTGCTAGAGAGAGAGAGTATGAAAGGTTGCACATAGGATTTGGTGCTTTGTTTTACTTTCCCTTCTTTTATACTTTTTGTTTTCTCTGTCTTTACGTAATGGTACCATGGTCAATGCCTATGTGTCTACTTGACTGGATCACAGAATGCCTAAGGATTTGGTAAACACTATTGAGTATATCTGTGAGGATATTTCTCAATGAATTTAACTCATAAATCAATGGAATGAGTAAAGCATTTTGCCCTCCATGGGTACATGTGGGTTTCATCCAATTAGATGAAGGCCTGAATAGAACAAAAAGCTGAGAATCTCCAAACTAAGAGGACATTTCCTCCTCTTATTTCCTTGAGATGGAGAGTCAGGTTTTTTTTTTCCCGAAGTTGTGATTTGAAATGGCAACATTCGGGGTAGATTTCTGCTAACCCATTGCTTCACATACCAGTATACTCTACAAATGTTTTCACAGACAGATTCAGAAATAATGTCCTATCAGTGTTCTGGGTATTCTTTCATCCAGTCATGTAGATGCCTGAGGGTAGCCATTGCAGGGACAATTGTGGCGGCTTCAGGAATTTCAGGTGTATGTTAAACAAACTATAGTTAGTAGAAATATGGGTGTTAAAGGTGACTAATGAGGAATCAGAAAACAGAGGGGAGCTGAAGCAAATATTTCCATCTTTTTAGAAAATTATGAACTGACTCTTGGTAGGAATATGATGAGCACTTAAGGGGCATTCTGGTGAGGTCACATCCAGATGAGAAGCACATTATTGGGAACTGGAGGAAGGGTAACCTTTGTTATACAGTGACAAGAAAATTGGCAGAATTGCATTCTACCGTTTTGTGGAAAGTAGAAATTATAAGCAATGCAGTGGGATATATAGCTGATGAACTTCCTCAGAAAAATCTTAAAGGTGTAGATTATATCCCTGTGACTTTTATAATAAAATGTGGGAGGAGAGATGTAAATTGAAGGAAGCACTAAGCTAAAAGTATGAAGACTGTAAAATTTTGAAAAATGCTCACCTTATGTATAAGGTGAAAAGGATAATTGTGGTTGAATAATGATTCAAAAAAAGCTTGTTTGGAGCTTATTCATCCACCCCAGCAGAATCTAGGTATAGAGATGGAATTATGCCACAGAAACACTGATAGTTGGGATTAAACTGAACAAAGGAAATGAGACAGAATGGAAGAAGGTTATTGGACTACTTAGATTTCACAGGATTGAACAACATAGCTATTTGGCTTAGTTTTTTTGGGGGGAAAACAAAAGAATGACTGAGGATAATTCAGATACTTGTAGGATTGCCCTTCTCACCATAAGTTCAGGATGAAGAGCTTGTTTTTCTCAGTTTCAGTGGTTAGGCCTCAGTCTTTGGTGGTCAGGATGTCAACCACTTGACCTTGATATGGGACCTCCACCTTCTCAAGGTGGAGCCACTATTCTAAGACCACTGGGGTGTTACTATCTACCCGTGGGTTTAGGGAAGAGCTTTGAGCTCCAGGGCACTTTTCCAGAGCTTCAGAATCTAGTGGAATTTACCTTGATAAGTTTGCTTGGGGTCTATCAGCCTGCTCCTCATTCCCCATTTGTTTCTTTTGTATGAGAAAGTCCATCCGATGCATGGTTCACAGTTATATTTTGGAAACACATAACTTGTCTAGTTTCACAGGTTCATAGCCTGAGAGGAGTTTAGCCTCATGGTGACTCATACCTCAAGTCCCACTCCTATCTGACTTACATGATATTTAGATGAGATTTTTGGACTTTACAATTACAATAAAAATAATTGTATTATAATACTATCCCTATTACTATACAATACTATTACTATTAATACTATTACTAATACTATTACAATACTATTATTGTAATTGTATTACAAAACTATTACAATAAAAACATTTGGAACTTTGGGATGCAAAATGAAAGAATTTTGCGTGTGAGAAAGACTTGAATTTTGTAGGATCAGGGTCAAAATGTTGTGGACTGAATGTATCTATCTCTCTCAATTAATGTGTTTAAGTCCTAGGACCCAACATGGTGGTATTTGGAGTGAGAAATTAATTTAATTTAAATGAAGTCATAGGGTGGGGCCTTGACTTGTTATAATTAGTGTCTTTATAAAAAAAGATATCAGGGAGTCCATTTTTTTCTCTTCCAGGTATGTTGAGAAGAAGACTCATAAGGACAAAGCATTTATCTGTAAGCCAGGAAGAAAGCCCTAATCTGATAACCACTTGACCTTGATCTGGGACCTCCTGCCTTCAGAATGTGAGAAATCAATTTTGGTTGTTTGAGCCACTTAGCTCATACCATTTTATTATGGTGACCTGAGTGGACTGATACAAATAGCAAAGACATTTAAAAAAACAACAGAATTTTTCTAGTTATATAGTCATCTCATTATATTTCTGAATCTAGTCCATTTGATAATGTTGATTATTGATATAGTTTAACATTGACAATTTTTAGTTGTGCATTTTTGTTTTATTTTTGGATTAAATATAGTGATCTTTTTTCTTTTAACTTTTTATCATTCATATTTAGATACTCTATTTATTACCCCTTATTGATTACCATTTTGCTATATATACTTAAGATGCCTAATCTAAAATTAAAGGATATTTTTTATCCTCATTCTAAAAAAACACATAACCTTCTTGCTTTGGCTACCTTCAAGATATTTTCTTTGCCTGTGGCATATTTTAGCTTTACTGAAGTTTGCCTTAGGTAATTTATTTTAACTTACTTTATTTGGGACAAATTGTACTTGCTAGATCTACAGATCCATGTGTTTTTTCTTTTTTGAGAGATTAAGTATTCCTTTATCTCCATTCCCTCTATGTTCCCTATATGGGCCTCAAAGTAGATTTAGAGTGCTCTTTATCATTTATCTTCTAATGTTTCTCTCAACACCTCATATTTTCTCATAATCTTATGCTGTTTTGATTGTATTAGGAGTAACTTTTGGGTATGCTATAGTTTATCAGTTCTGTCTTTATCCAATCACATTGATATTTAAGCTGTCCATATAATTTTTGATTTCTACAAATAATTTTCCATTTCTAAGAGTCTTCTTTCTCTAAATTTTTTCTATTCTCCAATAATTTTTGTTGAATGCTTTGCTTTTCTAAAACATTGTCTGTAGCTATGATATATCTGACAAATTAAACATCTGAGTAAGTCTCTTATTGCTTATTTGTGTGTACTGATGCTAATAGCAGTAATTGTACTAATTTTATTTGTGGATTGATAACTTGTTCTTAATCTTGGTAAGTTTCAGGACTAACACATTTTCAGTCTCATTTCTTTTAAATTTCTGAGTTTATTATACTAGGTTATCCTAATTCTTGGTATATTGGACTTTCCTATTAATTTTTCTTGCCCAACATTTTTTTTTGTTACCTACTATTTTTGGGTTGAAAGCTTTACCTTTTTTACTTATACAAGTTTTTATCTCACTTAAATTTATATACTCTCTTTTTGATGGATATAATTGAAATTTAATCATATGTAGAAAAAAAATTAGTTAAACATCTCCTTTATCTGTATCCTATATTATACATTAATTTCAGAACATCTTCCTTGGGATTGTCTTCCTGCAGACTTACACACTACAGATTAATTTCCACTGTGTTGTTCCTTTATGACACATCAGTGCTTTAAGTCTGTCCTGCTTTAGCTTAGCTTTCAACTCTGGCATTGATACCTGCCAATCCTGACCTAAACTGTATGTGTTCCTCACCTGACTTTAAACTCTTCTATGTCAGATTTCTGATTAAGAAACTCTAGCTTCTGTATACTGAGTAGTGCTCATTTTTATTTCACTGAGGGCTTCCCAGAAGAACATTACCCCCTTTGTCAGGCCAACAATGCCTCCAAGAGTAAGTGATTTACCATGGTTTCCTTACTGTGAGGAGGTGAGTCCCCCACAGAAGTAGCCATTATAATACATTGACTTTGAACCTTTAAATATTCCCCAATGATTGTTTTATCATTTTTAAGATAAATATTGTGTTATTTTTCTTATTGCTAAGACAAAAGATCTGATATCTAAAACTTAAAGGAGAGGTTTATTCTGGCTCACAACTTCAAAGGTTTCATTCTATACTTAGCTCACTCCAAGACCCAAACAACATAGCTGAGGGACATGGAAGAAGAAAACTGCTCAACTTATGGCAGCTAGAAGCAGAGAGAGTTAGACAGGGGAAGGTGCCTGGACATGAATACATCCTTCACGGTTGTACCCTGAGTGACCCACCTTCTCCAGCCAAGACCTACCTCCTACAAGAGTGTTCAGCTATGAACTTGTGAATACAGTGCCACCATGATTCAATCACTTTCCAAAAATCACACTTCTGAGCACATGAGCTTACTGGGGGACATTTTTGATCCAATCCATAACAATTAGTTTTTAAATAAGAACTTACTCATGTTTCATTACACTAATCTAATCTTTTTAAACTATCTACTATCATCTTTTCATATATGCATTTATCTAATTAATTCTTTATCTGAAAATTAGTTATTGAAATTTTACTTTGTATAAGGCATTCTTCTAGATTTTGGAGCATGTATCAGTAAATAAATTACCTTCCAGAGCCAATGAAAACAATAATGATTGTTCACAGAGTGGTTAATGAATGTCAAGTATTACTCACTAGTAATATTTTCCATAGTTTGTAAAAAACAACTATTTCTATTTTACTTATTGTCTACTTCCATAGTAGATATATTTCATTTTATTTTATTAAAAGAATAGAACCACCAAAATAAAACAAAGTCAATAAAAACAAAACAATGAAAGTGATACAGGACCACAAAATTAATAGGGAATCAACAATGACTACAATAATGCTTCTTGTTATCTTCAAAATAGCTGCACATACCATCAGACAATAAAATCAACCAAAACAAAACAGAATAAGTCCCATCAAAACAAAACAATGAAAGCAATACAGGTCTGCAAACAAGACAGTAGGATATTGACAATGGCTACCATAATATATCTCATTATCTTCAGAATAGTTGTCCATACCATCAGACATCATAAAATCAAACAAAACAAAATGGAATAAAACTAAAACAAACAAAACAGTGAAACCAATACAGGACCTCAAAACAAAATAATAGGAAATTAACAATGGCTACCATAAAACCCTTTGTTATCTTCAAAATAGCTGTCCAGACCATCAGACATAGGCATATAAAATTAACCAATCAAAACAAGAACTAAGTTGCTTTTTTACTTCAGTTGTTATATTTTCAGAAATTTCAGGTATGTGATCTCTAACATGTTTGTGTCTCCTGAACTTGTTCTGTGTAGGTTGGAGGCCTGAGATTGTATTTTTCTTCTTCATCTTGATATTTTTCTGTGTTTCTCCAAATCAGCCCATCGCTGAATTCCAGGGTGCATTTGCTGCAGTACCTTGGTGCAGGGAATTGGACTAGGTACCTGGGTTCCTCTGATCCAGGGATCCTGGAGTGGTGGAGAGGCACAGTGCAGTGGTTCACAGATGCTCCCTCAATGGCAGTGGGGCCTTGGGGGTGTGGCTTCTTCTCCAGGCTGGCACTGGGGTCTCTGGATTTCTATGGGTCTCTGGCACCTGGTATTGGAGTGTGGCTTCTTCTACAGCACTGTTCTGGGCTCACCTGATTTTTCCCTGTGGCTAAGTTGGGGCTTCTTCCTATTAAGTCCACTTGTCCACAAGTTTGGTTTGGCTCTGATATTTCTTTACTGATTTTCTTTCTAGTTGATCTGTCTCTCTGTGACAGATCACAGAGGATAAAAAATGGGACACTGAGGTCTCCCATTACAAGTGTGTTATTGCTCATTTGATTTCCCTTGTCTACCAATTACCGTCTTATATAGTTGGGTGTTTCCATTTAGGTGCATATATTTTTATGATTGTTAAGGCATTTATTCTGTCTCTTGCTTTCTCATGGACCCCAATCAATGTTGTGTTATTTTGTAACTGTTGGGTTGATTTCTCATGGCCGCTTGCTATTTTTAAGATATCTTTTCATGATAACTAGTTGCAATTCTGCCTTCAAGATCTGAAATTCTATCCTTCATTCAATATGTTGCATATACTTTCCGTGGAGGTTTTAATCTCCTGTGTACTTTTTATGTGTTTCATGGATTCTCTTTCTTTCCTATGTTGGTCATTTTTTTGTCTATATCTTTTTAAGTTATCTATTCTTTTATTTGTGTCTTTTCTAATATCTTTGAATTTAAACATCATTTCTTTTTTGTACCTGAGAGATCATTTTCCTCTATCACCTTTCCACTTGGTTTTTTCACTTCTGTTATCATTTCAGAAAGTTTCAGTGTTTGACTTCTAACTTCATGTATCTCTTTGAGTTCCAGACCTGTCCTGGGTAGGCTGGGGGTCTGGGACCGCATCCTACCTCTGCATCTTGCCATTCTCCAGCTTGTCTTTTTTCTTATACTTCATTTTCTATGTTGATGCCCACCAACCTCCCATGATACATAGTTCTACCACTAGCACTGAGGCCTCTCTCAGGGAGGAAAGGGGATGTCCTTCCCTCAGGAGTGTCCTCCTGATGCTGTTGGTTCTGTATAGCTATCCCAAGAACCTACCTTCTTTTGGCTTTTACAGTTCTGTGCTAATATCTGTGTTGCCTCCCAGAGACGTGCTGAGTATAAAGCTGATCTTGGCCTCTGGATGTGGGGGCTGGGGCTCGTCTTTGGTCGGTGGAGTTCTCCAGGGTACAACTGCTGTGTTCTCACTGCTGCTTCAGACCCTCCCACAGTATTGGCCTCGCT
This sequence comes from Dolichotis patagonum, assembly GCA_004027295.1. NCBI lineage: Eukaryota > Metazoa > Chordata > Mammalia > Rodentia > Caviidae > Dolichotis > Dolichotis patagonum. Next base: position 22,816 of record PVJX010007445.1, read on the forward strand.
GATTACTTTGCCCTCCAGAGGTGTGTGTGCACGTCTGTGTGCTGGGCTGTTGTCCTGGGTCTTGGGGTTCCCATCAGTCTTACACTCTTGCAGCTGGCCCACCCTACAGGATGCAACAGTAGAGGCCTGGTTCACAAACTCACCATCTTCCAGCTAGGTCCTCCCTCCAGGATGTAATGGCGGGGTGTTGAGTGCAAACTCATCACCTTCCAGCACACCACTGTCCGGGATGTAACGAAGGGGCACAAAGCACAGATTTCCTCTCTGCCAGCCAGGCTGCTCTCTGGGATATAAAGCAACATATATATTTTAAAAATTCATTTCAAATTACTCTTTTATCTTTATTCAGGTTTCATTCCTTCATGTGTTAGATTTCCAGATACTTGGTGTCCTGCTGTCTTCTTTTCATTTAGTACTGAAAAAAATTTACTCTTGCACCTTATGTATTAATATGACTTACAGATATATCAACTCGAATCTTGAGAATTTATAGTTCAAGTTTTAAATAATCTTTACTGTATAAACAAGTAGATAGTATGTTTGATAAAATTATCCCCTGTAAACATACACAAAAAACACACACCTCATCTCTCCTCATAGGTGTGTATCTATACATGTACACATACACAGATGTAGGCATATGCATATACATGACTTCATATAGATACACATATCAGTACATGTAGGTACACATGTATGTGTATATACACACATAAATATGAAGCATATACATATAGAACTTTAATCTTTTTAGCCATTAGCCTCTTTTACCATAATATTTTTCTTTTCGGTTTTCTATTTTCAGGGCAGGTTTTCTATCTAATCTATGAAAATACTTGTCCTTGATTTTCAAACACAGATATGCATTGATTAGTTTAAATTATCTTGTTTCCATAATTTTTTGTGAATTTGGAAGATATTTCATTCACTTCATACTTAGTCTATAATCTTAAATAGAATATCCAGTTTTGATTTCATCTGTCATTTCGTATTTCACTTTCAAACTTCTGATACAAGTTATACCTGTGTATTAACCAATAGTATTGATAGCTTTTTAAAAAAGTCTCCTTCTATTTTTTTGCATAACTGATGTAGTTTCATTTGTTTTGTTGCATATAATAAGGTGCAGCTCAGTAAGTAAAGTTGTTGAAAATCACCATAATTAACTTCATATTTAGAAAGGAATAAAGAAAATTTCACAATTGCTGTGCTGACTTAGCTGCCATTATTGGTGGTAAACATCACTGTTCTTGCTTGGTTGTTGAATCAAGGGTTTCTGAAACCTTTGAATACTGGCACAGGTCCATTGTAAAATGGACTTTACATAATCTTATAAGTCTTTCAAAATCTTTTAGTCATTGGTGAAGGACAAGTGGCAAAATATTTTATTACTGCTAACACTTGAGCTATATATTAAATGTTAGAAATATATAGATGCTTACACTATGCTGTCTCTAACAATTGTTTCATGGTAGAATGAATTCCTCTCAGCATGGTAATCCTCTGAAGTGGCATGAATACCATTAAAATCTTCAGTGGATTCCTAAACACATGTTTTCATTTTCCTCACATGGATAATGAAAAGTGTATGGATCACTGTGTAGACCCACTTCTTATTTTCTGTTCTTTCTGTACCTGAAGATGCTTTCCTAAGAATTCATTTTCTGAATAAGAATTGCCAGTTCGCTAAGTAGCCACCTCATAGTCACACATTATTCCAACTGTGCAAGCAACAGCTGTGAATGAGAGAAATGCATATCATCATAGAGCTTATGGAGCTCAATATGTTAGTTCTGTTTATTCAAAAGACCACCTGTGTTTCCGGGGAAATTGGAGAGGTTCCAAAAGAGAATGAAGACACAGCAGACAGTCACGAAACCTTTGGAGTTGTAAGCTGAAGCATCATTGCTTTGAGTAAAACACAACGTGACAGTCCTATGGGAAACTCCATTTCCAATAACTATAGCACAGCATTTTTGATTAGAATATTAATTAACAAATAGATGGCTAGACTTCCCAGCTCTCTTTTCTCACACATGAAAGGATATGGAATCATGACTGTCACTGTGAGTAGAAATTATATTGAGATGTGAAAGGAACACTCTCAGTTGTCCATTTCTTACATCTATATTTTTCCTTGTTTAACATTTAGGGAGGTGTATTGCTGACCTGAAATACAGAAAATCTCGGTTTTTCTTTTTTGAGTGGATAATCACTCTGCATCCTCCAGGTTGCTGAGGGAAATTGAGTTACCTTGGAGCATCTTAGTAAACCTTGCCTGTCAAGAATTTTGCTGTCACTCTGATGGTTGCTGACTTAAGCAGAGAATTCTGGAGAGAAATGTCGAATAATGAATGAATGATGCATTATGGAGCTTGGTGCTCTTGTATTACAGGCCGTTGAAGAAATGTGCAGAATATACCTGACAGGTTATCTAAACTGAGCATAGCTTCAGGGTAGGAAAAATGCCAGCAGTTCCTTCTCTCTGTTTCCTGGTTGTGTTCAAGATAGGATTGAATTTGAGAATTACCCTGTCATAATAATGCCAAGTTACTCTATATATATGAATCGTGTTAGTGGTGGTCTGGCATCTTTCTCCAGCTTCCTTATGCTCAGTTTAAGGCTTTACAGAAATACAGAAGACATCCCTTCAAAGCTTTGGCATCTACCCTAACCTACACACTGGGGGAACTTTCACCAGGTTGTTTTATTACAGAGTCTCTAAGTGCATGTTAGGGTCCTACAGCAACTTGAAATTATTTTACATTAGTGAAGCAGTTACTTGAGACCAAGTTGATTTAAAGTTTATCGTTTTTAAGTACCTCCAGAGCATACTTTTCATTCTGGTTTGTCTGGCTTTGTTTTGAAAGTATAGAGATATTAGAGGGAAGCAAAGCTTTCCAAACAATGTGATATGGTCTCTGTTTGCATTCTTTAACTCTTTGCTATGTTTTTAAAAAATAGTTTGGCTAAATATGTAGACTAGGAAGGGAATTATTAGCTATAAATGTTTTTTTTCCTTGAGAATCTAAGCTTTCCATTTGCGAGAAACCAGAAAAACATCAAGAAAAGAAGAATAGAGGCTCAGTGGGGTATTATCGTAGAAAGCAAAGTATGAAAACAAGATTATAGTGTAATACAGGAAAACAGTGTATGTAAAGCTTGATGGCAAGAGACAAAGCTCTCAGAATTTGAAATACATTATATTCCTATGCACACACACTGTGTATATATATATATATATATATATATATATATATATATATACCTTACACTCCCCCTTGTACTTTTAGTACGAAATTGTTGATGTTATTCATCATACAATGAGTATTTGTGTGGATTGTATTCTGGGCCAGGACACCTGAACTTTCTGCTTGTGGCTAGTTAATTGGTGGTGAAAAAGAAATGCCTAGACTTGCCTAAGAGAAATTTCCCAACCGTTCTCACAGCTGGTCTACCTGAGAGTGGGTTTATGAGCCAAGATCTGGTATGAGGAGGCGGCCTTGGTTAAGAGATCCTGCTTGTGAAGCCCCCTTAGAAAAGCATTCCACACCTGTGTTTCAGGAAATAAAAATTTCTTTGTTATTTCTGCTCTCTTCTGACTCTGCTAGCATAACACTGTGAGCTCTTAAAAGTTAATTGGGTTCTTGTCCTTTGTATGGCCCTATATTCTTCCTCAAAAACAGTGGGAAGGCACATTTTTCTCCTTTAAGCAAAAGTAATATGGGCAGTGCTTATCAAGGCCTGAGTGAATTAGCATCATCTAGAAGGTTATTAGCAGTGTCAGTTTTCTGTTCCTAAGTCAGGCCTACTGATTCAGATTCTTTGAGGTGGACCCGAAATTTTTGAGTAGATCCTCCAAGTGAGTTTTAGAAAGTCTAAATTTGAGGAGTGGAGAGTGAGGAGATTATCACTGTTTGAGCCCATCCAAGTGTATATACCTGGATAGTTCCAGAGGGAAGATGAGAAGAGATAATCAGGGGCCAATGGAAGGAAAAGTCAGATTCCCCAGGACCTGAGTAATGGAAGGAAACAGGCTCAACATTTGGCAAATGCTGCCCATTTCTATGTGATCTTTTGTTGGTAGCAGAGCCTCTGAGGAGAATCCATCAGGATTTCTAGAGACAGATCACCAAATATGTGGCTTTGAGAGTGGCAGTGAGGATCCTGCTTGGAAAAAGTAGACACTGCTCTTAGAGGTATGCAACCTTCTGAGTGACACGTGAGCTTGGATAATGATAATGTCTTTGGGGGGAAAACTAGAATGGAAAACTAGAGACCCTTTCTTAGAACTGTTGGACTTTATCATCCCAGAATTCTCAGATAATCCAGCAAAGTACAGTAAGACCTTGGCTTAGCAATGACTTCTGTTCTAAGAGAACATTTGTAAATTGGATTCATTTGTAAGTCTGAGGAGGTGAGTCTATTACACTTTTGACACAAATATACAATGGAAAGTGTATAATAACCACACACACAAATATTGTAAATAAACTATTTTTACTTTTACAGTTACCTTAAAATGGTGGTACAGTACAACAACAGGCAGGTTATTGTTGACTTCAATGTTCCATGATCTTGTCTAATTTATTTAAAATTGTGTCAGTGGTTGAATGGTTGATGTTATGAGAACAAATGAACTTTGCCATCTTTTTGCTTTGGTCCAACCTCTCAATTATTTTCACCTTTGTTTCCATGGTTATTGATTTGTGCTTCCTAACAGTCTCCTTCACTTCTTCTTGCTTCTGGACATCCTGGTCTCTGATTGAGCACTGCACCACTGTACACTATCGCACTGAACAGTAAGCGCACAGCAGCCTAACTATCTGCGATTTGTTCACATCTACAAATGTTCCTAATGTGAGGTCTGTTTACTCTATGAAAGTTTGTAACTTGAATGTTCACAAACTGAGGACTTACCACGAGACCTGCTTCAATTTTAATTTCCTTCCAGTTTTGGCTGTTGGGTAAGAAGTAAGTTTCAGTGCAATATCAAAAGGTAAACGAAGTATACACCTGAGTGCATCCTAAAAACCATTCATAACCATAACAGAAGAAATAGAATTCAAGAAAGAGATGTTAAAGATGAGAATGTCTTTCTCCTTTATTGCCTTTCATAACATTGGAAAATTCTTAAGTCCAAGATCCTGTGAGGACTGCTCATTAGAAGATTTTTAGTCAATTCATTCTGGCTAACTACTTGGCAAAAAGGAAAATGTGCCTTTTCCTTGTTTGTCACTGTATTAAAAAAGTTTAAAGGCATTTGAGGAGAATACAAGGAAAAGAAAATGACATGACTGATTGGTTTAAGGTTGACCAGCAGAAACCCACATGTGTTGCAGAGGAGAGCAGGCAGCACTGGGAGTTGGCTTTGACTCACGGCTCAGCCACTCACTAACTCTGTGACCTCAGACAAGGTGATTTCATTTCCTTATGGTTTGCTTTCATTATAATTTTCTAAGGTTTTATCTAATTGGAGATTCTTATACCTCACTCTTTTATATCATAGAGGTTCTGCTTAGATGTAACTTATCAAGAATAGCTTTTCCGGATATCCAAATTTAAAATACACCTCCCAGTGCTTCTCAATTCCTTTGTGCCGCTTCACTTTCCTCTTGATATTTGTCTGAAATTACGTAAGTTATTTATACATTTTCTTGCATATAGCCTGTTTCTTCTCCCTAGAAAGTAAGCTTCAGGAGGACAGGAGCTGTATGGATCAGACTTAGCTTGTTCTTGGCCTGAGTCTGAGAGGTCCTTGAGGCTGAAATAAGGGACATAAGCAGGGACCTAACCCACCCTTTTGCAGCATACATTTGCAGGTTTTCTGACTCTTGTTTTGGGAAAAGAATTTGCAGGACACATCAGTAGGAGGTGCAGAAAGCATTTAATACACAGAGATTTTAGGGCACTCAAGAGTGAATGTAGACTCTCAGAGAAGTGAGATGCATTATTTCCTAGAACAGGGAATATTGTGCTTCTCTGCAAGGAGTGGAAAATCTGGGAGAAGGTGGCCCACCCAGAAAGGTACTAACTTGTTCTATAGTCTATGGACTCAGTGTTTATTGCTGTTTAAACATTTGTTGGATTCATTCAATCTAGTATTAGTTTCCCAGCCTTTAATTTCTCAATTAGGTAAATTTACGGACTTCCAGCATTCCCGAAGAAGTTTATGTGTGATGAATCTGGTTGACAAGGAGCCTCAATTTAACCAAAGGGTTGTTGATATGGATTGCTTAATATAACTTCAGCTGAGGGCCAAAAGTGGCTGTCTCCTGAGATTACAAATTTAGTTATGATTTTCACGTCTCCTTTCTCTTTCTTATTTCTTCTGTTATCCATCAGCCTTTCTGCTCCCATGACTAGAGGAGCAAGAGGCACTGCAATGTGCCATATTGTGCTAAAGTTTAATTTTATTCAATGGCAGAAAAATTTCAAAATAATTGTGCTTTCAAGGAGTCCTGAGAATTAGGAAGTCAGAGTAAGAGATACTACTCAGATAGGCTTAGGACCAACATTTATGTCAGATGCATTTGTGCCAATATCTGAGGATGGATGAAAAGAAAAGAGAAAAGAAGAGTATTTAAAACAAACCTTTTAAATTACTTTCTGCTCAATTCAGAACATAAATCATCTGTATAAAGGCTTCTTTGATGACCTTTACTTTTCCAGCAGTGATGGAGAAAACCTTGGAACTGTTCAGCTTGGGCATCACTGGTCTCCAGTCTCTATAAACTGCCTGTCTTTGCTCCTGGTGGTGGCTGCCCTTCTCTGAAGGCACTTTTGGGTCTATAGTAGTATCAGGATCCTCCATCGCTTTGTTGGTAGAGATGAATTATTTTCTTGAATTGACTTCCTCATCCTGTGCTATGTTATGATTTTGTGAAGAACATAAACTTACATTTGGTTGTTTCAGAACATAATGCTAATGTCTATTTAAAATGATGCCTTATTTATTTTTAATTATGCTATTTTTATCTTTCTCTTACACTGACATCTTTTATTTCATTTTATCTTCTCACTTGAATCAGACATCATTTCACTTTATTCCCCCACCCTCCAGCCCCAGAATCTTGAGTTTATGATCATGAGAGGTTGTAGAGAGGGGAAAACCCTTCAAAACAGGTTGATGAAGTGACTGAATCTATAAAAACTAGCATAATGCTGCATACTGCATGGCTACCCAATATTAATGTGTACAGATGAACACCAAGGTGACAGAGGTCTTTTTTAAAATTGAGATAAGAGACTCAGCAGAGCATTTTAATGCAGCCTCATCTCACTCATCCTCAATTATTAGAGCTATGTTCACTACTGTTTTTAAAAATGTGCATGCAAATGGCATCATTAGTCTATAATTAATGCTGCTTGTCCCTGGGAGCTCGGAGCGGCCTCTGGGTGATGTGAAGGACGCTGTCTGTGTTGGCTGCCCTGTGTTCTCACTACTGTTATTTACTCTGTGTGGGAGCATGGGCAATACGTGGACTTCTGTTCCTTGCCATGCTTCGATGATCTCTTCCAATAAGCAGGTAATAAAGTCAAAGTGAAAGGAATCCTGTGCTTGCAAAGAGGTCAAAGCAAGTATTCAGAGATCATTTTATATTTCTTTGTGCTTATCAGATGCCTTGCGAAGTGCCTTCAGGATTAGAATTGAATCAGGACTGCAGTCCATGGGAGGGTGCTTGTCCAACCACAAACAAAGACTCAAAGTTGTTAGCATATGATTTTGCATACTATTTGCATGTTAATGGATTAATGTCAAAACATACAGTCATCTACCTATCCCCGTTCCTTCCCCTCTATTGTCAAGATGGGCTGACTAGCCTTATTAAAATTAACTCTTCAGCATCTCCCGTCCCCAACTGCAATGAAGTGAAAAGCTGCTGCTGTAGTGACACAAGATGTAAATTGTTCTGGTTCTACTGAAAAATTATTCATGTTGATTAAAAAAAATTAAAGTGTAGAAGTCAGCTGCATGGATGAAATTTCAATTTGTAAAACAAGAGACTGATGCTTGTTAATCTTCTTTTCTAAGTGAACTTTTTCTTTGCCTCATTGCTGGAAAGCTCCAAAAAATTATTTGACTGTTTTGCCAATTACCCCTTGCAAATGGATTTATTTTTAAATAGACAAACAAAAATGACTATGATCACAGCATAAGAGGTGCTGGTGTTTCTACAGGCTTAAATATTTTAGATACTTAGGAATATAGAGAAACCAAATGAAACATCAGACCAAGCAGACAATTTTAGTGAAGAATATATTTGTCCTAGGGTGGTAGAGTATGTATCCAGCTAAAATGGTGGTCAAGGAAACCTATGAGTTTATAGTTACTCAGGCAGAAGTGTGCACTCCCACTATAGCTGGCATGTAAAGAGAGGTCACATTGTGGGACCCAATTCTTGACCTACAGAGTCTAATGTTAACTGTGGAAGTTTCAGAATTGAATTGAATTGTTGGCCACCCATATGATTTTGGCCAATCAGCAATTGATTGGTATTGGAAAATATATTACATATTTGGCAACAGAACCAAAAAGAAAAAAAAAAACCCTCTTATTGGATCCAGGGGGATGCTGAGTTGGCCTATATACTATTAAAGCGTTCTGGTAATTTACCATGCTCAGCTGTCTGCTCTGTTCACCTTCAGAGACAACCTCAAATATGTATGATGAGTTTAGCTAGCTCTGTGTCCAGGAAGTCATTTTCCTATAACTATAAGTCAACAATATAAAATTCTGCAAAGAATTTACACAGAATGATGATTAGAAGGTCATCAATAATCTCTGAAAATAAGGCTCCAGTAAAACATATGATGGTTGAAAACAATTCCAAGTAGGAGGGATGAACCTATATTTTGAGGATATGGAGACTGAGTGTTATGGTCTGAATGGGTGACCTCACGTTCCTATGTTGAAAATCAGCACTAAGAGGTATTAAGAGGTGGGGACACTAGGAGGATATTAAGGCATGAGACTGGAGTCCTCATAAATTTTTGTTGTTGTGTTGTTTGTTTGTACTTAGGGGCTAGCAGGAACTAGCTAGACAGACACTTCTACTCTTCCAAGACTCCTGCTTCTTGAGGGTGTTGCGCATTCCCACTGGAGGAAGCAGTCTCAGGTGCCATCTTGGAAGCAAAGACCTGACCCTCACAGACTTTGAACCTTGTGGGGTCTTCACCTTGAGCTGTCCAGCTTCCAGAGCTGTAAAAAAGCAAATTAGTGTTGTTTACAAATTACCAAGTCTGAGCTATTTTTCACAGACATATGAAGAACTAAGACACTAGATACACAAACTGCTTGTTTGAGAAACAGTGATTAAAAAAAAAAGAACTGGATGACCAAAACATTCTTGTGGCATCCCTGATTTTGTTGCTTGATGCATGAGTACTTTTCTGCAAGGAGCACGTGAATTCCACCTCGAATATGAAATCAGAAGCTATCCTCTATGTTTGATCAGTATCAAATGAATTGACCCAACATGGGAAATATACTACAATTAGAAAGAATAGTAGGTATGGAGACCAATGTCAAGCTGTAGCAGAGGTGGGAGTGGTATTTCTAATTCTTTAAAATGGCCAACTTTCGTTTCAACTCATAAGATATTTTTATACTTGGATAGGACCATAGGGATTGTACAACTAAACCTGTTCATTTTACATTTGGAAAGGCAAAGTGACTTTTCTGGGTCTCATGACTAATTAGTGGCTGAGTGGAGGCTGGAGCCCTGGGGCTTCACCCTCCTAAATATTTCCTCTTCTTCCCAAGTGTCCTCTTGACTTTGTACCTGGTCACCATGCTTCAGGCTACATGAAAACTATCTCCTCACAAGTCTCCATTCCGGTATTTTTAATCACAGTGTTTCCTATGCTTATTCTAACTGTTTTTCTTACTTATCTATGCTAAATATTTTCCTTGCTTTGATATTGATTTAAAATGTCATGTTCCCCATGATGGTATCTCTAAATAATCTTCCTAAAAGTTCTATCTTTTACTGAGTCTTTAAAGCACATTAAATTCTTGCATTACTCTTATCTACTGGTTAAGGTATCTAGCCATTGAAAGAAATATTTCTTATGCATGCGTCTTCTCCCCACAGTATTTGTATTTTTCTATTTGGTCCTTATTTCCATATTTTTTCCATGTTAATGGTAAAGGGTGTTTTTTGGTGTAATTGAATTATTTTAGCATTAGCTTACTGGAGGGGCCTCTCTCTTCCCCTGTACTCATATTCCTGGACCATTACCCACGTAGATTCATGATGCAGAACATAAAATGCACGTAGTGTTTATAACAGGCAGCAAACAGTAAATGTATCAATATTTTAAATGAGGACTGAATAATGGCTTCAATTAAAGCCAATTTAGAATAGAGTATAGAGGAAGACAAGAACTCTATAACTTTGGAAGGTGATAGTAGAATCATTATGAATAAAAGATAGAATGCGGTAGGGGCTCCAAAAATCTTCATGCATTTGACAACTTCTCCCTGCCTTATGATGCACACCAGTGGTGAGGTAATAATTCTAAGTCTCCACTTTCAGTTTCAATAAGTTTACTATTTAAAGTAAATAAACATGATTAATAGAAACGGTCTCTTTTACCAAATCCTGGACATTAATTTGTACCCACTGTTCCCAAGCCTTTTCCAATTTTAAGGGTAAAGCCCTTAAAATGTAATCAGACTTCTTATCTATGTGAGTGAAAACCTACTTTTCTTTTCTTTGAGTTGATTCCTGGTCCACTTGATCATGTCATTTATGAGAAGCTTTGCTGTATCACACACTGCATACATGTACTGAATTAACACACTGTACCTCATAAATATGTATAATTATCATTCATCAATTAAAAATAAGCTTTTAAAAAACTGATGTTATGGATAACCTCTTTAAGATGGTAATAAAAATGTCTTTCATTTTCTAAAATAATAATGGGCTTGTATATCCAAAGATTTCAAAGGTAAGAAAGATGTGTTAGTGTCACTTCCCTCACTTCGATTTTATATGCTCTGATTAAAACACCCTGCTAGTAGAAACATTATTACACAGTTCAGCCACCTCAGTGCCCTATGAAATGGCTGGGCCAAGCTCAGGTGTAGGAGGGCACTGGGAAAGAGTACAAAAATCTCACTGGATCTCCTGGAATGTCTGATCATTTCTGTTTACAAATCTAATGACCTGGTGAGATTTCTCCACTGCTGTTGACTTTTCTAATTTTTGTTTTTAAACAACCATGGAAACAAGACCTCATCGGGATATGAACTACATCTTGTTGACTTGACAAGCTTAAGTGCTTTTCCAGGAAGATCCTTATATTAAATACTTTAACAACTTTTAAGTTAAAAAACAAAAGCTATAAAACAGAAAACCCCTTTCCCCCAAACAAAAAACAAACCCTTTCTCAAAAGTGAACTTCTGTGCTTTAACACCATATTTCTTTAAGCCTCTACTCCTTTTTATTTCCTTTCTTTCCTGAAAGTATTCTTGGGCATATTTTGAGTTCTTGTTGCTTAGCTTAAAAAAAATTAGAGCTTTCTATTTTGTCAGCACCCTGGCAAGGCATTGCTTTGGGGAGCACAGTGGTGGAGCGTCCTCTTTTTCCCTGCCTCCTGTGAGCTGCATATGGGTGTGGGTGCTTCACCCTTTAAACTTGCCTACAACTGAGTGATCCATTATCAGTTTTTTTCCCACCTCCAACTTCACGTTCTTCTTCAGTAGTTGACTGTGACTGGGAAAATAAGCGTACAAAGCATTTTGCATTCTCTGGATGTACCACACAGTAATTCTGCTGTCTGAAAACTCTGTAATGTCAATAATTGATGCACTTGAGAAGTGGTAATTAAATTAGTTAATTATGCTGGTAAAATTACATGCAATTATGTGACTGCAGGGTATGTTTAGTAAATTAGGCTTTCCCATACTCACTACATATTGTGGTGCCAATTTTGTTCCTTGATGATTAGGTAGCTTTTGATACTTCTTAATTGATTTAATACCTGGATCTTCATTAGCCCTTGATTGCTATGCTATGTATGTCTGACTTTTTTTTCCTCTCTGATATTTTACTGAGATCGTACATCAGGGAAAATATACGTACATGTTTGTGGATGATACGTGGATATATGTGAACTGATGCACACATTTTTTATTTCGGATATTTAGATGTTGAAATATCACCTTTTCTCATGACCCTCTCATCTTCTGGGACATAATCGATTCGAAATGTTGACACAAATGGAAGCCAAAAATTAAATGCTAATTTTCTTGGACACTCTAAAAAAAGAGAGGCAAATATCTTTGTTGCTGTTGTTTTTCCCTCTGACATATCAATATAAATTGTAATAGGCAGTATTGGAAGAAAAAAATTCAAAATTCCAGGAAAGTTAATTACTAAACTTCTTTAAGAAGCAATAAATTATAGATAAAATCAGTGTCATTGAGGAGTTAGCTACAAGGGCATAAATAATGGAGATATAAAGCTGACTTTTGCTCCCAAGTGCTTACAGTCTGTTAAAGTCTTCTCTAAAACATTAGGAAGTTCTTATGGGGCAAGGAGAGTGGGGGAATAAATCATTGATCTTATGGATTGAACTTCTTGCATCAAGATTTTGAGTTATCAGGAGCTGTAAAGAAGTCTGGAAAATACTTGTTCTAGTCCCTTTAGCTAATGATGAAGAAGTAAAGATCCCGTGGGATTCCTTATAGATATTCTAACAGCAAAGGTTAGCTCTTGTGCATCTGTGTAGTGACTGACAATAAACAGCACTCTTTATGCATACAGGGACTAGGAATATTTTTAAAAGATATCCTTTTAAAATATTAACTGTCAAGAGGTACCTCAAGTTATTTATAAGAAAGCACATAGGAAAAAAGAAAGAAAGAAAGCACAGCAATTATAACCACCTGCCGTCAAAAACTAGAAACTTAGTTTGTGTGTGTGTGTGTGTGTGTGAAGTCAGCACAACAGTTAGCATCTAAAACCTCTTCTGTATTGTGTGTCTTACTGTTAGTGTGGACCATAAGGCACAATGGTGGGGAGATTTATGGAGTGCAAAACCACTTGACAGTATTGGGTGGATGAGACAGGCTAGACCCTGTTTAGAGCTTCCATCATTCTTCAAAACCCAAAAAGATGCATAAACCTATCATAAATGTGTATGCTATGAGAGTGCTTACCCCAGTTTAGGGAGATGTAAGAGAAGCTTCCTGGCCAACATCTATATCATCTATCTATCTATCTATCTATCTATCTATCTATCTAATCTGCCTATCTATCTATTATCTATCTATCTATCTATCTATCTAATCTATCTATCTATCTATCTATCTATCATCTATCTATCTATCTCTCTATCTATTCTACTAGCAAAGTAAATTTCAAGCCAAGACTGAGTCGGAGAGATAAAGAAGGTCATTGCATACTTGCAAGGAGAACAGTCCAAGATGAAGGACAACAATCACAAGTATATATGCACCAAATACCTGTGCATCCAACTATGTAAACCAAATATTGATGGACATGAAAAATTGAATAAGCACTAATACAATTGTAAGGGGGGATCTCAATACCCACAAATAAACAGGTCGATTAAATGAAAAGTCAGCAATGAAATATCAGAGTTGAACCAAACCTATGAGCAATTAGACTTGTAGATGTCTAATGTTCCACCACACAACATCAGAACACACATTCTCAGCTGCACATGGGGTGTTTTCCAAAATAGACCACATACCAGCTCATAGAACATGCTTAAGTAAATGCAAAGGAATTGAAATTTTCCTCTGCATATTATCAGACCATAGTACAATGAAACTGGAAATTAATAGCAAAAGAAACCATGAAAACCTCATAGACACATGAAAATTAAATATCACCCTCCTGAACAACCAGTGAGTCACAGAAGAAATTAAAGAGGACATTAGACAGTTTTTACAATTAAACAATGATGCCAGTACAACATACCAGAACTTATGAGACCCAATGAAAGCAGTCCTGCAAGAGAGATTTATAGTGGTGAATTCCCACATGAGAAAAACAGAGTGAACTCAAACTGATGACCAAATTTGAACCTCAAGTTTTTAGAAAAAGAACAGCCAGTCAAGTTGAAAGCTCTTACAGGGACATAATTATGAATATTAGGGCAGGAATTAAAGCAATGGGGGCTAAGAAAACAATACAAGGAATCAATTAATTGAAGGGTTGGTTATTTTAAAAATTAAATAAAATAAAACCTCTACTCAATTTCATCAAAAAAGGACAAAAGGGGCTGGGGATTTAGCTCAGTGGCTTAAGCGCCTGCCTGGCAAGCGCGAGGTCATGAGTTCGATCCCTGGTACAAAAAAAAAAAAAAAATTAAAAAAGGACAAAAGACTCAAATTCATGTGACTAGAAATGAAAAGGTGAAATCATAACAGATCTTGTAGAAATTCAGATTGTCAATACCTACTTCAAGAACCTATATTCCAGTAAGATAGAAAATACAGACTAAATGGACAGATCCCTAGATACATGTGAATTACCAAAGCTGAATCAAGAAGATATAAAAATTCTAAATAAATCAATAACAGTCAAGGCAATCAAAAATATAGTTAAGAACTTACCAACAAAGAAAAGCCCAGGCCCTGGTGGATGCACTGCTGAATTTTACAAGAAATTCTGAGAAGACCTTAGGCTGCTATTTCTCAAACTCTTTAATGAAACTGAAAGGGAAGTATTACTTCCAAATTCATTCCCAGTAGCAAATATTACCATGATATCAAAATCAAAGAAGGATCCAAACAAGAAAGAAAACTTCAGGTCAATCTACCTAATAAGTATAGATGCAAATATCCTCAATAAGATGCTGGCAAATTGCAAATCATCAAGAAGATTATACACCAAGGCCAAGTAGAATTCATACCAATGATTCAGGGATGGTTCCGCATACACAAATCAGTACGTATAATACTCAATATTAACAGAGACAATGACAAAAAACATATGATTATCTCATTGGATGAAGAAAAGTGTTTGACACAGTCCATAAATTCCAATTTTCTATAGGATTAAAAAAACCCTACTGAAAATTGGAATTTATGGTCTTTATCTCAATCAGATAAAAGCCATCTATGACAAACCAACAGCTCACATCATGCTACATACTGGACAAAAACTGAAAGCCTTCACTCTAAAATTAGGGAAAAGATGAGGATGTTCACTATCACCACTCCTATGCAATATAGTTTTGGAAACAGCCAGAGCAATTATACAAGAGAAAGAAATAAAAAGAATAAAGAAAGGAAAAGAAGAAGTTAAATTATCATTATTTGCAATGACATACATAGTAAAAACTCCACCAAAACACTTCTAGATTTAATAACCAAATTCAGTAGCACATCTGGATACAAAGTGAACACTCAAAAATCAATAGCATTCTTGTACATAAATAATAAACTCATTGAGAAAGAAATTAAGGAAACAATCACAATAGCATACAAAAGAATGAAATACCAAGAATGAATTTAATGAAAGAAGTAAAAGATCTTTATGTTGAAAACTCTCTGAAAAAGGAGATTGAGGATGATATCAGAAAATGGAAAGATATCCTTGCTGTTGGGTAGGAAGAACCAATATAGTGAAAATGATCATACTTCCAAAATTGTTATACAGATTTAATGCAATCCTGATCAAAATACCAATATCATTTCTCAAAAAATTAGAGAAAACAATCCTAAAATTCATTTGGAAATGAATTGGAGGAGAATTAGAATAGCAAAAGAAATTCTGGGCAACAAAGGCAAGTCAGGAGGAATCAGAATCCCTAATTTGAAACTATATTACAAAGATATTATGATAAAAACAGTATGGTACAGTCAATAATTCCAAACATACTCAGCCACCTTATCTTTGACAAAGGAGCCAAACACATTCACTGGAAGAAAGATAGTCTTTTTAATAAATGGTACTGGAAAAACTGTCTTGTGACATTGCTAAAGATTATAACTAGACCTGTATCTTGCATCATGCACTAAAGTAAAGTACATGTGGGTCAAAGATCTAAATATTAAAAGAAGCACTAAATCTACTGGAAGATTGAATAGATACAATAAGTCTTGAAGTCATTGATGTAAGCAAAGACTTTACAAGCAAAACCCAAATCACACAGAAAATGTTACAAAGAATCAGGAATTGGGATCTCACTTACTAAACAGCTTTTGCACCAAAAGAATGAAGTGACAACTCACAGTGTGGACAAAAATTTTTGACAGCTGTTCCTCAGACAAAGCACTAATATCTAGAATATATAAAGAACTTAAAAAAAATCAGATCCCCTAAATTGAAAGACCCAGTCTGATAATGGGCATCTGAAATGAATAGACACTTCTCAGATGAGGAAGTGCAAAAAGTCAAGAAGTATATGAAAAAATGTTCAACATCACTGGTTATTGGAGAGATGCAAATTAAAACAACACAGAAATTTCATCTTACTCAAGAAAGAATGGTTGATATCAATAAAACAATCAATAACAAATGCTAGTGAGACTGTGGGGGAAAAGAAACCTTTCTCCATTTTTAATGTGAGTGTAGACTGTTGCAACCCCTGTGAAAATCAGTGTGAAGATTCCTAAAAAACCTAATACTAATGGTTCCATTTGATGTGGCTAGTTCTCTTCTTGGCATCTTCCTGAAAGAATCAAAAGCATCATACCACAGTGACATGTCCACACCCATGTTTTCGGCAGAACAGTTTGTAATAGCTAAATCTTGGAAACAACCCAAATGTCTATCAATTGATCAAAGGATAAAGAAGATTTTTTTTAATACAGTGGAGTACTACTTTGCCTTAAAGAAGAATAAAATTGAGACAGTTCTAGTGAAATAGATACACCTTGAGACAGTAGTTGTAAGCCAAATAAATCAGACACACATGTTTAAATACCACATTGTTTCTCTGGTGTGAGAGACTGAAAGTGTAGATAAGGACCAAAATGTAGACTAGATCCTGGAAACAGAGGGAGGGGGGAGAAAAAAAGGATAAGAAAACAAAAGAGAAAGGAGGAAAAAATGAGAACAGAGCTTTTATAATTAAGCAGGGGAAGAGGGATTGAAAAGATGGGAGGAGAATGGGGAAGAGAAGAAGCAGCAAGATATATATCGTGCAAATTCCAGGTACAAATTCTATATGATGAATATTATCACTATGTATATCTAAAATGAACAAATAAAAATGATTCTTTTAATTTAACCCATAGATTTTCAAGATTTAAATAGTAAACAGCTTTGTAGATTTGATCAACCTGGTAAGGATGGACAAGTTACTCCTAAGTTTCATGATGCCTTATGAATTTAAATTTGTACCAAAACTAATCTTTGAGACTGGCCAGGAAGTTTTTTCTACATTCCTCCAAGCTGGAGTAAGCATTCTTGTAATACCTTTGCATATCCCAATGACTATTTCTGCTTTTTTTTTTTAATGTTCAGCTGTATAATATTTACATATGACAGTAGATACTCAGTTCTTCACAGAACATGCTCTGGTTGATTTGCTTTCTTATCACATGAATTTTTAGTTTACTACCTGGCATCTGGTAGATGACTAATCCCTAGTTGCTGAATGAGTATGTGTTGGAGTAGAAAAGCCAACATTCCTAATATCACAGATAACATTTAAACTCTTACCTCCATACTTTCTCCATAATAAATGCAAAAATCTGTTATTAGGATCATGCAAAATATTTTCACTGTGTTTACTATTATCACGTACTCTGGGCATTTGAGTGCGTTCTCTGTTTTGCAAAGAGATAACAACTAATTGAGTATAAACTGCAAATGCTCCTGACCATTTGTGTGAAATTTTTTTTTTATACTTTGACTTTTACAATTCCGGTTCTACCTGCTCCAAAGTCATATGACTTTTAGTTTAATTACAAACATTTTCCAGTCTCATGTGAAACATTAGCTTAAAATTCTCACTGTATTTAAATGTTTTTCCTCTTGTCTTATACAAATAGCTTAGGTGAACATATTTTAAAATATTTCCTATTTAAATTACCATGCATGCTAGTGGGAGACGAGAGCCACAGGGAAGTCTGCGAAATCTCCCAGTGAGTGTCAGGACTAGGGAAAGAGGGAGGAATCACGGAGAGTAAAGGAGAGCATGAGGGAATTAAAGGAGGCACTAGCAGAGTATTGATGGAAACCCTGCTGCTTCCCATTAGCCCCGCCAAGAAGCAGGCAATAACACCACCTGTCTGTTTGGCAGCCACAGGTATCTGCACATGGTTCATGTTTTTTTTTCCGCTCCAGATTTCAAGATGTAGATTAGAGATTCAGCTAGTTAAATCAACAGGTGAAATAAACTGTTGTGCAGCAGAGAGAGAGAGAGAGAGAGAGAGGGAGAGAGAGAGAGAGAGAGAGAGAGAGAGAGAGAGAGAGAGAGAGAGAGTCACTCCCAGCATTGCTGTGTGGGGAAAGGGAGAGAAGGGAGAGGCAATCCGGAGCTCTCTTCAGGCATCCTTGTAAGTTTGTAAAGGCTCCTTGTCTAAAACCTTTTCTTGGCCCCTGGGCTTTGGCAAAGCCAGCGAGCTACCCTGTCAGCTGGCACGGTGCCACTGTGACAGATGGCCAGGAGTGTAGGCAGTGAGGAAACCATGTAGCATCATTGCAAGTAAGTGCTAAGGGCAAGAGCTGCACACACAAGCCTGTCCATTAGCCAGTGTGCAGCTCTTCTGCAAAGTGGGGACAGGCAATATTTTGGTGGGCAACTTTGGCTGCTACCTACTTTAGGCAGAAATGCTAATGTTACCTTATTTATAGTTTGTGTGTTGGGATTTCTACTCCAAGTCTAATGAGTATAGGATATTGCTACAGAGTGAGAAAAACATATTCTGAATCAAACAATTGGCATTTCTGATTTATTTGCCTTGTCTGATTCTTTTTGCACACTCTGAGCAAATTCATCACCTAAGGCACATCTAGGATCATGTGATGATTTGAATCTTACATTTTCCCCCAAAATCTCTTGCAGCAGTGTTCACAGGTAGGGTCTTTGGGAGGTGACTGAATCAAGAGTGCTCTGACCTTATGAGTAGGTTCATTTATTCATGGATTCACAATTCAGCAAGTTACCTGGAGGTGGTGGAAACTTCAGGAGGTAGGGATTAGTTGGAGAAAGTACATCATTAGGAGATGTCCTTGACCAGTGTATTTGGAGATGGTGGCATAGAGGAAGCCAACATCAAAAACTGCTTTGGGATATTTATCCAACCAACAGGTACATGGCTCTGTGTAAAGAGAGGGGAACCCTAGGAAGTGAATCAACTGGCAACCACACAAATCACAGAACTACAGATATTTAGGGAAACTTCCCCTCCTGCTGCATGGGTGAAAGAAAAAAACACAGCATATGAAGGATCAATTATTCCCAATTGGGAACAAATAGGCATCAACCTTAGTAGCTTGTTTGGGTCCAGTAGAATGGTGATTATGTCGGAAGAAAACAAAAGGCATGAGATCGGGAGAATAGTCCCATCCTTGGCTCTTGGGAAATCACACTCCAGGTTAGGAAAGTCTCAGTGGGGTACAGTGCACAAAGTCAGCCAGGAGGAAGGAAATGCCACAAAAGAAAAGGACGGGAAGCAGAGACCATGGCAGTCTGAAAATGGAAGCAAGAGGAGTTCAGGCACGTGAAATTTGGCTTTGGGTGGGGTGTATCTGTGCACTACAGGAGCTGTGAGCTATAGGAACCTGAAGAAGCTGCGCCCCATCCCTGAACTCTGCTCCAGGCACTGAGTAAACACAACAGCTCTGCAGATCTGAGCCAGCCACACCTCCAAGAGCAAGGCCTGGAAATTTATGGAGCTTGGGCCTGCACTCCAGACCTACCCACGCGCTATGTCAGTGAGAGATTTGGCCGACAGCCTGGGTTTTTCTGGTGCCCTCCTTCCCAGGTATGGAGAACACTGAGTTTGTGGCGTTTGCCAGTTTCAGACCTGCTCCGGGTCTTTACCTAGGAACACGGAGGTGGGAAGCCCAGCACCCAGAAGACGCTAAACGACTTCTACTGGTACAGAAACAAAGAAGAACCCTGAAAGAAAACCACAAAACGACACGGAACAGAACAGAAAAAAACAGAACAGAGCAACAAAAAAGATTTCTGTATCATCCCTTTTACCAGGAAATATCCAACAATAGAAGTCTGGGGAAAATTTATCTCCCACAGAAGAATTTGGATCCCCCCCATTGTGGATTAAACCCAAGGCCTTCACAGGGAGCTATGTCCCCACCACTTTTTTCTTTTTCTTTTTCTCTTGAGAGAGTGTTGTGGTTTAGATGCAGAATATCTGAAATTCTTCCATGCTCAGAAGCAGGGCTTTCAGTAGGTGGTTGAATCTGGGGGAGTTATACTTCTCTGATGAATTCAAAGTAGATTTGTCAGGAGGCGGGGACTGGTTTGCGACCAGTTATGTGGTCCTGACCAGCCCCCTAAGTTTCCTACCCACCTTGAGGTGAACAACTTTCCTCTGCTACAGGTCCTTTTACCATGAGTTTTCTACATCTGAGCCTGCCAGTCTCAGAGACTTGGGAACCTTTGAGCCAAAATCAACCTCTCTCTCCCCCTTTAAATTGTGGCTAGGGGGTATTTTGTCCCAGGAACAACAAATGACTAAGACAGAGCCTCACTAAGTCACCAAGTTGCCCAAATTGAGCTTGAACTTTTGATCCCCTGTCTCAGCCTGCCAGCATATAGAGACTGCAAGTATGCACCACCACATAAGCTATCTTTTTCTCTTGGGTGTATTTTGTGTGTGTGTGTGTGCATGCGTGTGTGTGTGTGTGTGTGTGTGTGTGTGTAATGGTTATATAAGTGTATATGAATGTTATTGTGTTTAGTTCTATAGTGTCTTACCTTGTTTGGTCATATTCTTCATGACAAAAAAAGAGTTGTTCCATTAGGTTTTGTAACTGTATTTCTTCTAGTTCATTAATTGAATTGAATCTTCCTATATATCCTCCCACTTTCCATTTATACTTCCTTCTTTTCTTGCTTTCTTTCCTTTTTCATACCACTTTTACTTGTATATAAATATTATCATCAAAGCCTATATTTTTCCTTTTTTTCCTAACCTTTCCTACATTATTTTTCTCTCTTTTTTAAAGCTGGGCTCATGGAATACTAGAGCTTTTTAAAAAAAGTTTTAAAATTACATGTGGATATGTAGTTTATTTTTTTAGATGTTATATTATAAGTAGTTGCACTTTTCTCAAAAACCAGTCCTAGGGATACAGCCTAGTACTTTGAATGTGTTGAATAGTGCTTTCATGCTAAAACACACCTATAGCTAAGGACACATTGCAAAGAGAAAGCCACTTCCTAAACAAAAAATTGAGTGCAGTATTGGTGGAGGTCTGTCTCAACTAATCTGAAAACTTCAATACAAAAGCACAAGAGTCCAGAGAAATATCCAAAAACAAGAGTCCACGACAAGAAACCTCCAAAAATTCCTAACTCCCCCAAACTGATCTCACAAATACAGAAGTGGGTAAAATTCCAAAGAGTTAAAAATGACGGATATTTAAAGTGATCGATGACATCAAAGAAAACATAAAGCAGCTGAATGAATCAATTGTTAAGATGATCAGTGAACTAAAATATGATATAAATAAACAACTAAATGAATTAAAGAAGGCCATGCAGGAAATACAAGATTATTTCAGTAAAAAGATAGTGATTCTGAAGAATAACTGAACAGAAATCTTGGAAATTAGATCTTCAATTATTTAAGTAGAAAACTGAATTTTAAGTCTTAAGTGTTAGCAGTAGACAAAATGAATCAGAGGAAAGACTATCAAGGTTTGAATACAAGGTGAATGTTCTATAACATACAGATGGCAATAAATACAAAAGAATAAAAACTAACAAAAGATTATCCAGAAGCTAATGAACAATTCTTTTTTTCTTTTTTTTTGGAACCAGAGATTGAACTCATGACCTTGCACTTGCCAGGCAGGTAGTATGCTACTGAGCTAAATCGCCAGCCTCTTGAGTAATTCTAAAAGGACTAACTTAAGATTCATTGCTCTTGAGGTGAGTAGAGACGTACAGGCTAATGGCATAGAGATACTACTCAATGAAATTATAACAGATAAAGTTGCAGATCTGGATGTGGGTAACTGGATATTAAGTGTATTTAGAATCCCATTGACGCATGATCAAAAAAAGAATCTCTGCATGACATATCATAGTCAAACTGCCAAAAATTCAAAACAAATAAAGAATATTAAAAATACAATATTTCTACTCTCTGTGGACTTCCTTGTGATATTATATCTGAAGTCAGTAAGTATGAAGGAACAAAATTATTTAGCTTAATTTTTAGACACTTACTAGTATACCAGCATCAATGTTTTCCATTCTTGAAACTCTGATGGAAAAAGTGCTTGTGACACTAATTTTCCTCATTATTATTTTTCTATTTTATTTTAAAAGGGAGTAAAATTAAACACAACAAAGACAGAACAGAATGGGACATAAGAAAACATAAATTTCAAAGCTAGACAACCAGAGATCTTCACTATCTGTCATATTGTCTCTTGTTTTCTTCCAAATGGTTGTCCTTATCTTTGCATATGGAGAGCTCATACTAAATAACATAACCAATCTTTTCACAAGATGTGTAGTTCACTGGCTCCCACTTGCTAGGCAGAGGAGAGGGGGCAGGGGGACAGGACAGATGAGATGTCCGATTCTCAGCCCACACGCAGGCAGGATAAGAGTCACCCCCCAGAGATGGGAAGAGTTCCTTGTTCTCCCGGCACGGCACCCCAAGTCAACCGCACGGTGCAGGTCCTGATGTGCCAGGATCTCTCTCCTGCAGGCTGCCAAAAGTCTGCCACACTCTCAGCTGCCCCCAGAGAGAGGGGGAGTTCCTTATTCTCCCGGCACCCCGAGTCAACCACACTGTGCAAGTCCTGATGCGCCAGGGTCTCTCTCCTTTGGGCTGCTGAAAGTCGGCCACACTCACAGCCACCCCCCCAGAGAGGGGAGGAGCTCCTTGTTCTCCTGGCATCCCAAGTCAACCTCATGGTGCAGGTCCCAAGGCGCCAGGGTTTCTCCCCTGCAGGCCCCCTAAAGCCCGCCATACTCACCTGCTGTTTCTTTCTGATGAATTGACCATTCCATTTCCAAAGTTCTGAAATGGCCAACAGACCACAGAAAGAATTCTCTTGAGGCTCCTGTTTGAAACCAGCAGCTATAGCAATCCACTGGCCTTGCTTTAGGGCCACTAATTTTCTTTATTTTAAACCTGACTCTTTTCTAACACTTTTTTAGTGTCAGTAAAGAAAAGAAATTTTATCATATTCTTGAAAATACTTATCCTGTGTAACAGTTATCTAGTGCCACCTAGTAAACAATCACAACAAGCTTGGTGACATGCAGAAATAGACATAATCTTATAGGTCTGAGAGTAGCTTCAGAATTGACTGGGGCTCAGTTTATGTAGGTTCACATGATTTCATCTATCAGTTGGAGTGTTTAGCTTGGCTAAGTTCTCCCCTGAGCAGGGATAGAAATACAAATGGACAAACTCAATCACTCAAGCCTTTTGTCACGCCTTTGATCATTTCACACCAACTAGCATTCTGTTGTTCAAAACAAATCCAATGTTGAAACCAAAGTGAACAAATGTATTTTACCTCTTGTTGGGGGTGTGTGTAAGAAGTGTAATTCATTGAATAAAGAATGGTGAATAAGGGAGGAGTTGAAGAATTGAAGCCATTAGTCCAGTTTCTGCCTTTTCTTTATTACATACTCCTTTTATATTTTGCTCTAAACAATTATGTACTGGAATGGCTATATATCTGTATCAGACCTTTTATTTGTATTTCCACATTAAATGTGAGTCTCAAATTTTTTCAGCCACTCAAAATCTATTGTGAATAAGCAGTATTTGAAGGATGGTGCTTTTATGTTTGAGGTCACTCTGATAAAGACCTTATTCAGGTAGAAATTATCATCATAGAACAGTGCTTATCCACTTAGTACATGATAAGGCCCCTTTGCTCTACTTTTCTAGAACCTGAAGGCTGTATTATCTAAAGACTTTATAATCAACTACATTGCTTTTTGTGTTCAAATTTCCATTTTTATTAAGGATCAGATAAGAAGTGGTAGGAGACGGAGAGGACAAGGGACAGGAGAGGAAAGAGAAGAGAGGAGAGATTATTGTGTGTATGAATTTAGGTATATGTATGAATAAGCAGGATATATGTATTTATCATTCAATATAATCTTTATTTCTGTAATGGCTGTGCTGTTAAGTGCATCCTATATCCATCAATAATTATGAAATATGAATTTGTGTTTATGTTATGTTTTAGAATGAATAGACACATGCACAAACACATTCACCTATGACCACTACTTAAGTTGAGTCAGATGCACTTTGAAAATCTCTGGCCTGGACCTGTTAGAAAAGTTACAATTTAAGATTTTTTTTTATATCTTATTTTCATGCTAACCAGGCAGAACAGGCTGATTTAGGCCTTTGGCAGCACCAAAGTGCCTAATCTGTTAGTATTACTTTGCATCATATCATGTTCTAGACTTTCTAGGAGCAATCTTTATTATTTTTGGAGCTCACAGAATGCATTTGAAAGAGTCAGGAATATTTCACAGCTTGTTTTAGTGAACTTACTCATATTTTGTTCCAACAGATAAAAAAATACACTGTTTTAAAAAGAGGTAGTATTAGTAGCATTTTAGTAATAGGCTACTGTTTTACTGGACGATACCGAAGACAAAAGATCTTCACATACTTTTTGAGTTTGTTCAAGTCCATGGGTGTGGGCATGCAAAAATAGTACATTACCATTATTTACATAAGGTGCAGCTCTCACTGAAATCTTGTTTTGAATTTACTCCTCACACCTGGTATTTTGTGCCTTTAATCCTGCCTTGCACCCTGTAGTAAATCTGCAAACATGACTTCATCTTTAGAGCTATTTGGGTGATGCATATGCATATTTGTGTCAGAGTTTGTTCTATCTATGATGGTAGGGTCTGTTGCCTGGTTATTTGTGGTTATTTTTGCAGCACCTGTGGATTCCAAGATCTCCAGTTTGTTTCATGAGAAGCTTATGTCATATACTTTTATTAACTCACTGAACACAGGTGTTTCCTGATTGTCTATTTGATTAACTATACACAGTGACCAAATTAAAGCAGAACAAATAAATCCCGCTATAGTTACTTCCCCTTTTCATACCCATTTCCATTGTCTTGTCCATGGGCATTGCTTAAAATAGAGCTGAATGGTTTGCCACCATATCATATTGATTTAGGAAAACCCAATACCAAATATATTGCCTGCAAAGTCTGCTGCATGAATAAATGAATATATCACTGAGTACATGTATGTATAAATACTTTTAATATAAATGGTTGCCACGAACAAGACCATGGATGAATCATCCTACTTTTATTTCTATTCTTCTTTTAAACTTCCCTTCCAGATATTATTCTCAATATTCAGACACTGCTGGAAGCATCATGCATCAGGAAAGAAAAGAGATAAGGAAAGTAAAAGGGACCAAATCTTTCAGACCATTAATCAAACCCATAATTCCCATTAAGGCAGGTAAGACAATGAATAGTGCTAAGAAAAAAAATTACTCTATATCAGAAGCATATTTAAAAGCTAAAATCAACGACTGTTGTCCCAGGGCACAGCTGAGATTCTTCTAAAAGGCAGGGAAGTTAGAAGACCCTCATTAAGAAGATGTCGCCTGCAAGCACTGATAAAACAGGGAAGAAAAATGTATCTAAAGTTCCAACAAAATGTAGTTCATATTGTTCCTCCCACTCTGAGTCTGTGAACAATTCTCTAAGTTGCAATATGAATAAAATGGAGCTTGAAATAGACAAAATGAGACTAGAGGGTTTTTTCCCGCTACCGTGTAATATCTTAATGGAATTGCTACTCTCTGCCTTCTGAGAAATGATTGTTTTCCCCCCATATACTCTAGAAGGAAAATTCTAAGTTTCAGGTAATTCATGGATTTTCAGTACTCGCTAGTGCCATGGTTGTGGATGGCCCAAACTTAATGTATTCAGTGGATATGTTTATGGATTTGTACCATATCCAGTTAGAGTAAGTACCCTGTGTATTTGCCTGTTTTAATGAAAGTGATAGCTAAAATGTGAATGAATGCCTCTTCTGAGGGTAAAACTAAGCCTAGAAGCCAAAAACTGTAGCAGTTAAATATGTGCCAATTCTCATAAAAAGAGCAGCCACAGGCAATGAGGGCTGCACGGAATGCACAGAAGCGAGAAACCCTCCCTGAGTCACTTTCTCTGTAGTCTGTATGCCTGCCTAACCCTTTCCTAATGCTGCCCTTCTCCCCATTAACACATGCAAGCACCCACGCAATCCTATAGTCCAGATGAAAGTAGGATTTGTTTGTTCTTCCTTTAACAGAATGCAGACTCTTTCTCTGTTTCTGTCTCTCTCTGTCTCTTTAAAGAATAGTTTTGAAAATTTGTTCATTTATGCATCACTATTTGGAATCCTTGAAACCACCGTATTTCAGGTTTCAGGGAAGAATTATTCTCAGAAAGATTTGCACTTTAAGCATGTAGAGTGACAGTCAATTGACTCCTGTACCCAGTTAACCTGTTAGCGCTTAGTTTTTAAGGCTTCTAAAACTACAATTTATTAAAACCCCAAACCAAGACCAAACCAAAACAAAAAGAATTTTCCATTATTCAATATGTGCATTCAAAACTTTCCTGAATTACCTGATTTTGGCCAATCTCATAAGGTGGTTATGAAAAGGAGTTCCTTTTCTTGTAGTGTCCCTAACTTGGTAAGCTTTATTTCCATGGTAATGCAGAGTGACCTCCAAGCTAATTGCACTCATACATTTCTTTCATTGACTCAGTGAAGAGGTGCCAGACCCTGTGTTTCCTAGCAAAGACTGCAATGGATTAAGATACAGTTTCTGTCTTCAAGAATACATGATATCATGAGAAACATAGACAGAAACATATACAATTAGGAAATTACATATTTGCATATACAAGTACCTTATGGAAAGTGAGTTACAGAAAGAAAAAAGAGACGCTCAGGAGTTCAACGTGGAGTTGTTGGGAAGGCTTCATAAAGGAACTCCAACTGATAACTGTGGTTTGCTGTTATGGTTTGTATCTGGATGTATCTCAAACTCTCATGCACTCGGAAGCAAGGCCTGTGGAAGGTGATTGGACTATGGGGGTGTTTCAGCTGATTTGGTGTTAGGAGGTGGGGTCTGGTGAGAAGAGGCTGATTAGTGGGGCCTGACCTGGGGGTGTTTATCTCTTTCCCTGGACCCACCATTTCCTCTCTCTGATTCTTGGCCTGCACAATGTGAGCACATGCCCAGACCCTTCCACTGTGTCACTGACCATGTGAGGAATGAAACTTCTAAACCATGAACAAAAATAAACCTCCCCTTCTTTAAGTTGTGCGTGAGGGTATTTTGTTCCAGTGATGAGGAAAGTGGCTGTGGCACTTTACCTGCTGAAGAAAAGAGTATGTTCCAAGTCATATTGTGTGGGTGGCAGGGAACTCTCTAGGACTGACACATAAGGTGGTCAAAACTCTATATTTACATCATCTGAAAAGGTAACCAGAACCATAAACATTTAGGTCCTCTGAGCACTAACCACATTTCAAATGTGCAGTAGCCCTAACTGACTAGCGAATGAATATTGGGCAGTGAGGGTATAAAGCATGTGCTTCATGACAAAGTTCCATTGGATATTGCTGGTGTAAAAAGCATGGAGGGAGAAATGAGGGGTGGTGAACACAAAGATGTATTGAAACTGTGATTGAATAGATTTAACTAAAGACAGAGTACAAAGGGAGGTTAGAAGAGGTAGCTGTCCCCTACCAGTTAAGGATGGTTAGAGGAGGAGATGGCACCAATAATCTTGAAAAGAATAGTGAGGAGAAGAATGGAGAGCAGCGAGAGTAGAATCTCATAAGAAGCCATCCAAGGAGAATGTTTGGAGAAATCCTCCACTGTTAATGATGGCCAACATTATAGTAAACCTTGTGAAACCTGAAAATTAACCTTTAAATCTAAAATTTTGGAAGTCATCAGTGTTGTTAAGGAAGCGTAGAATTAGGGAAGGTTGATTAAGTGAAGTTTTGTGAGTGTGTTGAACGGGATGAGGATAGAAGAAAAGTTGGAGCATGTGGTGAACTGAATGGTGGCCCTAGATTCATTCCTGTGGCAACCACCAAAAAATTGCAAGAGGAGAACATTCACATATGTACCCCTAGAGCCTCTGGAAGGTGCATAACCTGACCAACACCTTGATTTCTGACTTCTGGTCTCCAGAATTGTGAAAGCATGAAGTTCTGCTGTGATAAGCCACAATGTTTTTGTGTTTATTTGTTATAGTCACTACAGGAAGCTAATACCAAGGGCCTTTAGGAGACACTAAGGAGATAAAAATAGAGACAAATTTTGAGAAATGCTTACAAAAGTAAATGTTCTCAGGGAGAAAAGCATATAGAGAAAATGGTTGGAAATGAAATTGGGAGAAGTTAAAACTGGTGAATTTGTGATCACATGCCCAATCTACAAAATCAGCAGACAGAGGGTGCTACTAAATATGTCTCCCACTCCTCACACCTAATTACCCACCTATCATATTTATTGCAATACTTCCCTAATTCCATGTGTCTTGCCTATACACACATATATATATATATCTAGAGTCTCTTAGACATTGTGTTTACCATTTTAGAAAACTCTTTATGTCATGTTTAACTCCCTCTCATTCTTTTGACCCTCTAGTATATGCTTCTTGTTATTCTGGAACTCGATTCTGGAACTCGAATGATTTTTCCACTACACAGTCAAGTTCTTTGACAACATTTAGGCCTTCCCTACTGATCAGCTTTGTTTTCATTAACCTCCAATTTCTTCTAATTTCCTCAACTGTACCTGTCTGGGAATTTTACTTATAAGAGTATTTCCTGTCTCTCTTCTTATTTTTAACAAGAAAGGCAGAATTATTGGGCATGTACTTCCTTTCATCTTGTCACTTTCATTTCACAATTTCTTTATGCTTTTGCTGCATTCTGTTTTCTTTTTATCTTTGAGAAAGTAGTCATTCTTTTCCCACTTGAAGCCGGATTTTCTCCTTTGGAAATGAGACTTTGTGATTTTCCTCTTTCTGGATGTGTACATTCTTTTCTACCGTCTATGCTTCCTAAGTATTCTTCCAGTTCACTTCTGTTTGCATCCTTTTGATTGCTTGATCTCACCCAGCTTCTTAGGGTAATTTATTTCTAATCCTCACCTTCTTTTGTGATTTCTTTGACTATTGGTCATCTTCAGATAGTTAGCTTATAAAAATTTAGAGACTGATCTTAAACATTCATTTACCATCTTTCTCTCTAAAATCTACTTCACCCTGAGAAAGCTCTGCTTTTGTTGACACAGGGGAAATTCTACAGAATATTTGGTATAATAAAATATATAATCACCAAAATTGCTGTCATGCTCAGAGAGAAAAGACTTGTAAAAGCAAGTATGAATTGACCAGTGAAGGACCAATTTTTTTTTTTTTTGCAATAAGCAAACTGTTTTGTCCAAAGTTTGTAAGCTAGTAGCCCATAGGAGGTATCTATTTTTATGGACCATTTCAAAACAACTATTGGAAACTGTATATAATCAAAATAAATAGTGGCAATCCCCCTTTCTCTTTTTTGCAAGACATCCAGATATTGGCAGGGTCCATTTTCACTTGACTCTGCTATAATAAGTTCTTTGCTATTGGTTTTAAGGTGGAGGCAAAAGTTAGGCCAATCCCTGTGCTGTTTCTTTATTACCAGCCTCCCTATCCATTGAGTTAGCCTTGTGACCTGTCTTGAATATACAGTAATTATGACTCACCTGGGCTCATCAAAGCACAAAATACGTAGAAGGAAACATCACTGCTATCAGTATGATTACTAGGGTTGTTATCAATGTGATCATCCCTAAAGTTTGACGTAGACTTGGAAGTCGAGTTGATAAATGAACTTGACATGGTGTATAATTTGCTAATGGTATGTTTTTTATTCTTTTTTGTACTACTCCAGGGCTATAAACTCAGACCTTTTTATTTTTTATTTTGAGACAGAGTCTTGCTAAGTTGTTCAAACCAACCTTGAACTTGGGGTCTCCTGCTTGAGCATCCTGAGTATGCAGAATAAATGGCATTCATCACCACAACTAGCTAAGTATATTCTTTAATTTGATGTTTCTTGTTCTAAGTGTTTAGTACTTAGTAAGTAGGTGTCTCAAGCTTTCTTTCAGTTGACAACAGGTAGCTCCTTTTTAAAAGTCATTTTTCTTAGTAGCCAAATAAATATTAATAAATCCATTGAGATAGCACATTGATTAATTAAAATATGTCTGCTATGAATATTGGCTTGATAGGATTACCTTTTGGAATAGAGCTATCTACCTTGAAATGCTGCTCTGCTTGTATTTAAATATAAATCAATAAAAGAGAATCTTGTTTTCATATTATATGCCAGTATACTTATATGTCTATGTGTACAAGGAATGATTTTTTATATGAAAGAATTTTTATTAAAGAAAACATTGTAAGTAACTTTGACTATGCAATGTAAAGATGCAGTCTTTTCAAATTCTACATCTTCTTGCCTCTATACTATATTAAGTACAAACACAAACTCCAGTTCTTATATAGTGCTTAATTGTACAGATTCCATAAAAATCAGTTAATATAAAGAAAACAACTGCTCTTTTTTTATTGCTGCACTAAGTACTTTTGCCAGCAAAGGCTTTTGGGGGTGCTTTTTTATTTATGGATTTTTCACAATGCCTGATAGCTTTTGTCTTTTTTAGTGTTTTATATTTATAGTTGTAGAATGATCATTTTCTGGTTGGTTTCACATTGAGCTCTTTCAGAACTAGTTGGAATAGTAATAGTTTTATACGCTTTATACTTTCTCCCCCTGAGTCCAATATTAAATCTTTTTCACTCTATCAGTGACATTACAATATATTATGCTATACATTCTTAGGCTATTAACTTTGGGCACTGCTAATGATTATATATATATATATATATATATCACATAAAATGTTACTTATTAAAGTAGGAAAACTCAAAATATAATCAAGTCTAGCAGCAAAAGAAAAAAAATTAAAAAGCTGTGGATTCTTTTTTTTCCCCCAAAGTGAGATTGCAAGAAAGAAATGGGTTTGCAAACTCCAAGTGTTGGAAACAAAAGTGAATTAAAAAAAGACCCCTAAAGGGAGCAATTCTGTTTTCTTAAAAAACAACTTGCTTGGTATTCTATTCCCACATTCAAAATTTTTAAAAAGTCAAAACATTTGTAAAAGTAGTGCTAGCAACATAACATTTCTTAACTAGATGAAAATGCTTGCAGTTCTGAGAAGGTAGAAGGGAAGACAAGATGGGGGGTTCATGAAGCCCTCTGGAATCCTGCCCCTTGTGCTCAGGTACTTGTCAAGAATCTCCAAGAAGTAGCTCACCTTGGGCTCTGGCAGCTCAGCTACGGGGAGAATTTAAGTCAATGTGCAATGTAACTGGAAAGCAAACTCTCTTGGAAACAAAATTTAACAACAAAAAACTTTAAGGAACAGGGCAATTGAGAAATGACACCCTGAATATAAGAAACAAAGTGATTAGGAAAAAGCAATCAATATTGCCATCTGAAAATGAAGATTGTGTAGTTTTAAAGCAAAGTCAAAAACTAAAAAACAAATAAACCAAATCCAAAATCAAATGAAGCCAGATCAAAGGAAACAAAGCAAAAACTGTCTTTGAAAACCACTGGACTCCTGGCTTACTTTTACCATATTTATTAAGGCTTATATTTTTGGAACAAATAGAATGTTAGGATTTGTACCTAAAATGTCCCCCAATGCCTCATATGTTTAGAGGTGGGGCTTTTGGAGGCAGTGTGTTCCTCAGTGGATTCATCAATTGATGAGTTCATAGGAACCCACTGATCAGTACATAGCTAAATGTGTAGTCAGTAAGTAGGGTCTGTTGGAAGAGGAGGGTTACTGAGAATGTGACCTGAAAGGGTGTGTTATGGTTTGTGTTTAAATGTCCCCCCAAAAGCCTCATGTGGTCACGGGGGACAGGCCTGTCAAAGGCAGCTGAGTCTAGAGTTTTTGATTGGTTTGTTGTTTAGCACTAGGATTGGTGGTTGAGTGCTGCACATGTCCAGGGGTGGGTAGCCGGGTGTACAATATAAGGGAGGGAAGGAGCCGTGCTTTCCCTTTCTTCACCCTTTTAACTCTTATTTATTGCAACCATCATGAACGGTTGCCCTTTATCCTTACCACCCTACCTTGGAGCCAGTTGAGTATGGACTGAAACCTCCAAAAACTGAAGCTAAATAAACTTTTCCTTCCTTCATTTTGGGTATCATATATTTTGTCTCAGCAATGAAAGAAAAGTAACCAAGACAGGGGGTAATCTTGTCCCTGATTCCTCTTTTCTCTCCCTGCTTTTTGTCTGCCATGGATTTTCCCCCTGCCATGCCCTTCTACCATGTTGTTTCTTCATTGAAGACATGTGATCATGCATGAACTGTGCCTTTTGAAACTGTCAGCCAAAATAAACCTGTCTTTCTTTAAATTGTGAATATTGGGTATTTTGTCTTACAAAGGGGAAAGCAACTAATAGGAAGATTCAGAAAAACCCTTCAAGTTGCATCAACACCTAACTAGACCATTGTCAGATGAAGAAATTTGTCAGTGAAGAATGAGATAATGGTGCACGGATGGAGGATAGAGTTGAACCC
This sequence comes from Dolichotis patagonum, assembly GCA_004027295.1. Taxonomy (NCBI): domain Eukaryota; kingdom Metazoa; phylum Chordata; class Mammalia; order Rodentia; family Caviidae; genus Dolichotis; species Dolichotis patagonum. The sequence continues at coordinate 55,647 of PVJX010007445.1, forward strand.
CTAGAAATAGGATAGGGCAAGAAGTTGTATATGGAGACAGCAAAACAGGAGAAAAACAATGGGAAAACAGGCAGGTAGCAAAAAGTAGAAAGTAAAGTAGGAAAAGGAGTCAGACTTTTGTTACAATTTAAACCATGCCTAGAAGTACATGCTAAGGATAGGGCACACACACAATCGAAAATAGAAAATATGTCCCTTAATGCAAAAAAGGATATTGAAGAAACATTTGTGTAATATTTATTGGGTTGCTCTAATATTTGTGGGTGGCTACAGATGGCCACATCTGGTTGGGTCCATCCCTGACTAGATTTACTCCCTTGGGGCAATGGAAAAGGAGCACTGAAGCAGCCTAGGTCTCTATCTTTACAGATGTTCATCTGCTGCTAGAAAATGGTGTCCAGGATGAGGTAAGTCAGCAGACAGGAAGTGAGGTCAGTGTCAGGTTTTCATGCCAGGAGCAGATCTGGGTATGTTGGAGAGTTGTAGCCAGTCACACCCCCACTCTGCTCCTTGAAATGGTCAGAGAGGCTAGTTTGAGAGTCACCTATACTCCTTGGAAGGAGCTAGGGAAAGAAAAAGACTAAAGCAAAAACCCAAACATAATTGTAACACGTTTTCCCCATCTTTTAAAACAAATTTATTATGAACTACTTAGAGTTCTTTTGCTCATTTTAGCAGCACATATACTCAGAATTCTTTTCTTAAATTTCCTAAGTTCACAATCTGGCTTCCTAGCAAAGATATTTTCTCAAAATAAAACTGGGTTCTTTCTTAAGATCTACATTTGCAAGGTTAGAGTGTGGCGTATGCCTTGGCCTTTTTGGACACTCAGTGGAGAGATAATCAGTGGATTTGTTGTCTCCAGGAAACAGAAGGAAAACAATCAGCTCTGTTCTCCTCACGGAGCCTGGGGAGCGAGCTGTAATGAGGGAACACAGGAAGGCACTGGAGCCCACAAGTCCGAACACACAGGTTAGCACCATCTGGCTGACCTAACTCACAGGTGTGTGGTTGCCTGGTAACACTTGAGGCCTCAGGGTGCTTTTAGAAGCCCTGCAGTTGGGCTTGGAGAGGTCTGGGCACAGCTTGGGGTGATTGTGAGGGCAGGGCCAAGGGAGTCACTTTCAGGGCACCTGGCAGTGCAGGTAGCTGCTCCTCACCCCTGTGGCAAGTGGAAACAAGCCAGGCCTGGCCCTAAATGGTGGTTCTTCTTTTTTACCTGAATGTGTGGTGGAAGGGATCTCTGATTATCAGTGAGTTTACAGATGCAGAAGGGAGAAAATGAATCTGTACTTTGCATTATAGAAAGTCCACTCTATTCTATCATCTCATATTTATAGTTTTAGTAAAATATATTTTTATTCTACCTTTTATAAATACATATTCTAAAAATTCTTCTAGACCTTGACACATTTATGAAGCACATTTTCACATATGTGGAAAACTATATGTATATATCTATAACTGTATTTCTCTTTCTCTCTCTCCCTCTATTTTTTTTTTGAACGAGGATTTGATTGGTTGAAAACACCTGGATTCTAACTTCAAGTGTGCAACTTTCTTTATGCTCAGCTTTAGCAGGGAGTTATCCACGCATTTGAGTCACATGAATTCTCAGATTCTTTTATGTTCTAAGAAATACAACGTTTCCTTCAGTCTCTTTAGGAATTCTTGAGAGTTTGGTTTTCTTATCCTCTGTGAACTGTACTGCCTCCCTGCATAGGTATAATTCAGATCATGAATCTTCACATATTCCCTTGCACCCCTATAGAGTCTGCTGCTTCCAAAACCATTTGTCTGGCAAATTGATGAATCTGGGACATCTTTCTCCTAAATGATACCAGATGTACAAAGACTCACTTAGTTCTAAACTAATGCTTATTTGTCTTTTGGTAGGTAGTAGTAATTATTGGTCAGGATGTTTAGATATCTTAGTACATCTCATTTCACTTTGTCAGGTAATCTTTATGTGGATTGCTACCTTGTACTCTGTTATGGTTTGTGACTGAATGACCCCCAAAGCCTCATATGGTCATAGGAAGGGGGATTTTTGAAGACAGCTTATTAGACCTGGACTTCTTGTTTTCATGTTCTTACCTTAGGAAACATAAGTACAGCATCGCCAGCGCAACTCAGCAGGGGGCCAAGGTCCTTACCTTGTAAACATCCTCAGACTGTGCAAGAGGAGGACATGGAGATGGTGTGAGTTGTATATCCACACTAGGGTGGGTAGCCTGTATGCAATATAAGGAAGAAAAACAGGCTTGCTTTCCCCCTTTTTGCTCTTGTTGCTTTTTCTGTCTTCTGCCTTCATGAATGATTGCCCCTCAGCCATACCACCCTGCCTTGGAGCCAGCTGATCACAGACTGAAACTTCCATTAACTGTGAGCTAAATAAACCTTTCCTCCTTTAATTTTGGGTGGCTAAGTATTTTGTCCCAGCAAAAAGAGACAAGTAACCAAGATATACACCATGAACAGATAGGTATACTGCTATGATGCACAACAGAAAAAATTGTACATTGTTGTGGTCCTGGAGTAGAACTAACTTACAAAAGCAGATCCAATGTTTGAAAAAGGCAGCATCTTTCAGAATCTGCACCAATAAAGTAGTTAGATTCAGAAATGGAATAATATTGGCAACCAGTTGGTTTCTTCTAATCCATGCCTTTATAACTCTTTCCTATGTATAGGAGTCTTACTTTCTCATCTTGAGACATCTGACTGCTACTGACTCTGTTCAGAATGAAGATTAGATGAATTATCTCATAAGGCAATAGGGAAACTGAGAATTTGAGGCTGGAAACAGGACAACCACGCTGCTTTGTTAACACCTGGAATTAAGCAGGCCAACAGGGAGATCACGCAGGCTAACCTTTCTAGCCCAAGGGCCATAATTCTGCTTCATATGTTTGTGTCATGTGAGAAGAGATTTATAGGCATTCTTTCAACACTTATCTCACAAGTATTTATTGAACACCTACTCTATTCTGAGATCTGCAGAAGCCAGAGGTGCAAACAGAACATATTTGCCTACTGTACTTCAATGCTGCTTCTTGGAACTGCTGTTAGGTCACACCCAAGTATCCATCCATGCACTGATTTACATAAAGATATACATGGAGCTGACATTGTCAATATTTGCAAAGTCTAAACCTGGAGATTTGGAGGGAGCTTATTTTCTTGGGCATATACTTTTATGTACCTTATGTTAGAGTGAAACACAGGTTTCATTCATGTTAAAAAAAGCTTTAAACATCAAAAACCAATCAACCAACCAAGTGAAAACTCCCATGATATAAACAGTACTGAAGAGTTGGAGAAACAGGCTTGAAAGCATTTTTCAGTAGCCAACTTAACTACTCTAGTACTGTAGCACCTTAGCATCAAATATACATTTGAGAAGATATCTTTCTAAGAAAAGTAAAAATGCTGGCATAGGGATGTTAATAATTCAATAGATGAAATTTTTCTGACTTAATCATACCAGACTCTAAAATATGGTTAGGGATACTTAGTTCATTAAAGAGATGCTGTGTTTGGCATAAGAAAGCAAGTATGCTTTTGGTAGGCATCATCACCAATGATGTTATATCTCACCTGTATGAATGAGGAAAATGCAATCTTTGTAAGGCCTCTGGCAGAGTCCCAGAGGTTCACAGAGTGCCAAAGATGAGGACTTGACAGAAGAGCTCTGTTTCCATACATGCCAACCCTCTTTAAGCATTGGAACGTCTTCCTAAGGTGAGAGCATGGGGTTTCAAGTGAGAGTGGATCCACAGAAAGAGTTTTGCCATGCAAACTCCAAAGCAGTGTTACCCAACTTGTCAAAACTTGAAACTACTGTAATAGTTTTCCATTCTGTCTTCTAGAGAATTCAGGCCAGTCAAAAACATGCTGTACAAAACAAAACAAAACAAAACAAAACAAAACAAGTTGTCCAGCTATAGATTCTCTGTTTTAAAAGCATTAAGCATATTGGCTATGCTTTATCTAGCTCGTTATGGGGCCAATATACTGATCTTCTGGAAATTCCAATATGGTTCCTTTCACTAGAAGAGCTACTATCCAGTTCTTCTTCATAGTCCCAGTTTTCTCTTGTCCTGGTATAAATATTACTATTGTGTGTCCATTTGCCTCTCAAATGTATTCCAACTTGAATGGTGAAGAGTAGGGCACCATGTTTTTAACCTGAATCTTAATCTCCTGCCAGTTAAGAGTAATTCCTCCAGGATCCCCTTACCTTTGCCTCTGTAATCCACAGTAATTGGGATAAATCAATGTAATCTCCCCACAATTCAGTATGGTCATCTATATTGTGGTTATGTGGAGCAATATCATCTACTTCTTTTCCAATATTACACATATTATTTTGATTACCATTTTGGGAGCTTATTTTGTTTCTCGGAGTTTTAGGTTGGTTAGATGTTGGAGGATTTTTCATAATTAGTAGCTGGTATATGAAGATCTCCATGTGATTTTAAGAGCTTTGGCCTTCATGCAACGCAGAGGACAGTGACATAGTATTCCTAATAGGTCAGTAATGTAACTAGATATTTGCTTCAAAACAGTGATTTCAACAATACAGATAAGCAGAAATTGAAACAATAGTAATGAACTTTGACTGAGTTATACCCTCTCCGTGAGAAATCTTAAAACTAACATTCTCTTGAACTTGAATGAGAAAGAACTGTTATTGTCAGTGAATTTCAATTAGATTCCTATCACTTCTGCTTAAATTCCTCAAATATAGAGCATTGGGGTAGTATTTTCTTGGTTATCATCTTTCAATAAAGTTTGTGTGTACTATTAACGAAGTATCACAGCATCCGAGAGCAAAATGCCTTTCAGTGCTGAATCAAGTGATTCCTGTGTGCTAGGATATAAATTGCTAACTGCTTGGGGACTCATTGGGATGAAAGATGCTTTATTTATTGTCCTTTGAGATGAAAGATGCATAATTTATAACACTAGGATTACTATTTTATTTACTCTTGTGATGCTGAAATCACATTCTTTTCTAGTGATGGAATTACAGATTCCTTTTTTAATTTGTGGGCAAGAGTCTTATGAGAAACTGCAGAGTTGGAGGGTCTGGCTACACAAAAGTGGGTGTTGTGTGAAGGGAGCAGTATGCTCCTTTTGTTGTTAACACAAAGGCTTTATTCTCTTCCTAACAAGTGTCAGTGAGATGGGAAGCATGTGTGCATGAGGTAGAAATATTGGCTCTTGGTATGTTCATGGAGGCGTATGTTTTACGATGACATCATTAGACACATTCTGTAAAAGTGTCTTAAAGCATCACAGTCATTGACTTGGCACAGCCTTCCTTTCCAGTGGCCCAGGCCCTTCATATGGCCTTCTTCTGTGTTCCCAGGCAAATGTAATTTTCAGTATTGAGACAGATAAAGAATGTCACATTTAGGATGTGTCAGTGTGCTTTGTTACTGGAAGCTTTAGGATTTTGTTGGCTGTAAATAGATTTGTGGTTTTGTTGGAAAGGTTAGTTTTGTTTGTCAGTTTTCTTGCTTTTAATAAAAAGGTGTGACTCACTTCTTGGCAGCAAAGTTTGGGGCAATTTTTTTGATTTTGTGTTTTTATGTTTACCTATACATGTCTGTGTCAAATGGTTTGTGTGTAGATCAAGGTGAGGTTGAAAGGCTGAAGAATTGTTTTGTACTAATTTTTGCCACCAACATCCCTTTCTTTCCCTCCTTGTGGAACCAATGTCATCTCCTCAATTTTCGGGCTCACAGAAACAGAGAACATTTGGAAATTAAAGGGTTAGGGGAGTGTACAGCTTCTTTTTCCTTAAGCTCATTTCTGGTAAAGGAAAGGCACTTATCCTTAGACTGGTGGCCAAGTAACAATAAGGAAGACAAGAGGTCCGTCCCTGGGGTCTTCAGAGTAGTACTAGTCAAATAACTGAGTTACTGAATATCATTTTTAGATAGAAAATTCTATTTAGTTGCATGAGTCTGTTTCATTAGGATATAAATTTGCTTTCTTACCTAAAGTAAGTGTGACATTCCTGTGAATGTTCTTTAGGAAATGTAAAAGGTGTGTCTAGAAATGGAAACTGCCCTGTCCTCCATCTCTAAGGCAGGGAAATGTGTCTTCAGACAGACAAATACAAACAAAGAAATAAAAAATCTTTCTATTTGACATTAGAAGCAAATACAGGAAAGCTAAGACAACTAATAATTGTCTTTATGTGTATGGAAAACTTGATATAAGGTAAGGAGGACAGAGAATCATGGCTTTATGGGAAGTAGAAATGTACTTTAGCTGAAGAAAGGGGTTTAAATTAATTTTCAGAATTCTCTTTTTATCTGAAATAATCTCCTGCTGGTATTGGGTATTATAGAATTTTTTCTGTGGATACTCATTTTCTTGTCATTATTGCTGTAGTTGTAGATGTTCCACAATGGTTGAATGCTTACCTATGAGCAAGAATAATAAATTTAAAGAATATTTAACTTTCCACACTAAAGTAAAGTCCAGTTAGGGAACTAAGTCTCACTTCTCTTGAGTCATATGATTAATACTAAGACAAGAACCTCAGTTTTTAAGCCCCGATATTCAAATGTTTTCTACATGGCAAGTTCTAGGGCAATTCTCAGAAGCAAGAGATCAAGCTAAAGGATTCTGATGCTCTTCTGCACCTGGATATCCAAATCTAAAAAAATGAATCTTACCTTTGCAAAATTTAAATCATATTTATTGAATCAAAAGGGAATTGCTTTCACAATGTGTAAGGCATACAACTTTTACATTTTCCCTCGATTTTTAAATAATTTATTTCTGCCCTCAGTGTGTGTGTGTGTGTGTGTGTGTGTGTGTGCTTGCATTTAAGCATGAATGTAGAGTATAAAGTGTTTGCTTGTTGCCTGGGAAATGGTATGATTGTTGAGAATGGCACCTTGTCATTGCCAGGTCAATAGAGCTGTTTTAAATATATATAGCCATATATTATTTAAGCTGTGATGAATAAATTTGTTTTTATCACTTGTGATGAATGTTTCATTTTATTGAGATTGATTCTAATTCTGGAAATAAAGTACTCACCCTAGAGAGGTACATGGCATCATGTCTGAGAAAAAAAATGTTTCAAGAGGGAAATCTGCTTTACATTTGCTTTTGCAAAGGCCCAATAGTCATCTCAGGAATAATGAACTATTATATTCCTCTTTAAAAATATTCACAGAATATAAGAAATACATACTTTGTACCTGACACTCTGATTGTCTGAGACACTTGGCTTTAGAACTAAGGGGAAATTAGAGCTCATACCAATTCCTGTGTTTTGCAAATGAGAAATAAATAGTGCAGAAGAATAAGATGTTTTGTTCAAGATCATATAATTTAATGGAAGAAACAAGTCTGTTCTAATTCATTACCATGATATAAATGTATATACATATATACATTATCTATGTGCATGAAAATATGTAGTTTTTAAAAAAGCATGTTCTCTCTATGCTTCTTATTTTAATATAAAGCAGGGAAGTATTATTACTGTTAGGCAGAAGGACAGTAGAGACTCTGAAAGGTCAAGAGGTTCAAGTCAAGGTCAACAGACAAGTAGTAAAACCATATATATATATATGTGTATATACACACACACACACACATATATATATATACACACACATATATATGGAACTGAGGCGATAGATAGATAGATAGATAGATACTGCAAGTAATTCATTACAGATACATGTGGGCTACAAGTGTGTTTGTTCAGCATCACTACAGGTCAAGACACTCCTTAACTGCTGTTTTCCCTACGTTGTGTCTTCAGCCCTAGAGCCCTTGAGCCCTAGAGCAATATGATAAATCAAGATGTGCAGGCCTTAAATGAAGTTGAAATAGAAGTGGATACATTTTCCACCTCGTCTGTAGCAAGGCCTCCCAAAGAAACTGATAGTCACCTCAGTAATGAAGATAATATTGTTTCTTACCTCCATTGAACTGCTCACCTGCTATGGCTGTAATTTTACAGCATTTACTTGGCAGTTCTGATGAAACAAGAAAAGCAAAAACATAAAATGTGCATACTGGCTGCAGTTTCTCTCCTATGTCTGGATAGCTGTTGTGAATAGGAAGCATGGAAATGATTACATGGAGAAAGAGATCACTTGTGATGTTCAGACCAAGGAACTTACAAATTGTTTGCTGTTTCACCTGAGTATAAAATCATTCCCCATTATGTCTGCTCTGTCTGGCTCTTCATTTGAGATACGTTTCTCAAGATGTCTTCCATTTTCAAGGAACTGCCCTGCGGTGCTCACTTGGCTACTGTGGTATGTTTCCACAGCTCCTGGAAGGCAGATGGTGTGAAGTGTGTTCTCACATTGGCATATTTCTCAAGTTATTGAGTGTCTAAATGTCATGATTACCTGTGCCTCTACTTTCAGTTAAGGGATGTATACTGACAGTATGAGGTTGAAGTTGGGATTGGGATATTCCTTATATTGTTTGGTTAGTTCTTCATCAGTGTATTTGACAGCTTTCCCATTTCTGTTCATAATACCAGACACCCACACTTAAAGGAGGAGAAGTTAAATTTGACTCATCATTTTAAGGGGTTCAGTGCAGGGTCAACTGGCTTCAAGGCAGAAACATCAAGCAGAAGTGTTTGGTGGAGCAAAGTTGCTTGGTTTGTGGTGGCCAGGAAGCACAGTAGGGGAGAAGGGCCAGAAAAGCAAGGGTCAGACATATACCCCTAAATCATATCGGCATGACTCATCTGGGTATACTTGTAAGTATGTTCTGCCAATCCCTTTGCAGATCTCAAGGTCAATCAAGTTGACATTTTACCTTAACCATCATAATAGTATTTGTTGTGGCTTATTGTGTTGTCCACAAAAAAAAACCCCAGGCCTTTCTCTTACTTTGTCTCTGTCTCTGATTTTGTTTTTCTCTGTCTCTATCTCTCACATACCCAACTGTGCATATGTATGCTCGCGCATGCACACACACACACACACACACATACACAACACACACACACACACACATAAAGGTACATGTTAAATTAATAGTTCACACTTTTGGAGAAGATATTGATCCTACTTATGTGGAGGTTCAGAAAGAAGGCTTGACCAAATTCCCACAGCCAGATTGGAAGGTATATTAGAGCACTAGGCACCCAAGTTGCCCTAGATAATTGTTAATAGAACTGCATTTCACTATCATTAGTGTGTTTGGTCAATATATTCTAAAGTCACCCTAATTAAGCAGCCCCATAGTTGTACTGTAGCAACACTAGGAGATAGGAAGATGTGATTTTGGACCTTTCTTGAAACTTTTGATCAATCCACATCCATTTTTCCTCCCGGGGATATACTTTTCTACTGGTATAGCCTCATAGCCTGTCTGCTATTCTTCCTTTTTCTCTCTGAGCTGGTTATTAACTAGTTTCTGGTAAATACTTGTGCAGGTTTTTTTACTTATATCTTTCATCCACCTAGCTGCCAAGGATTTTCAACCATTTTTCTCTGAAAATTTCTGTCCAGGTCCAGGCTCCTCTTTCAGAGAATTGTATGAAAGCTTCTGGTTCTGAAGGTGATAGTAACATCATTTCTTGTCCTGGGCTGGGGCTGTAGCACATTGGTAGAGCCCTTGTCTAACATGTGGTCTAGTTTCAATGCCAAAGGGGTAAAGAAGGAGGAAAAGGTTTTATCTGGTATTAGGATTTTATGATTTCTCTTCCTCTTTCCTCATCCACTCTACTTTTTGTTTTCCTCTTTCTTCTTCCTTCCTTTCCTCCTCCTCTTCTTTTTTATCCTCCTTTCTCCTCCTCCTGTACTTCTTCTTTTCTTCCCCCTCTTCTCCTTTTCCTTTTTTCTCCTCTTCCTCTCCTTCCTTGTGCATCTTTAGCTTGAACCCAGGACCTCTGCACTGAGCTACATTCCCAGCTTTAAATTTTTGTTTTCAGATTTTGAGACAGTGTCTTTCAAAGTAACTATATTATTCATGATAGGTTCAAGGTGTAATCCTCCTGTCTCAACCTCCCAGAGTGTTGGGATGACAGGTGTGTGTCACCATACCTAGCTTATATGATTTCCTCTTGGTGTTCCACAGAACTTTATGTATGACATTGCCTCTAGGATTTATAAGTATGGTAATTAAATACTTTAATCTCTTTCTTTTGGTCAAGATGCTTCCTGAAGAGTCATAATTTACAGCTCATAAATCAAAAAGGGACTGATGTTAATATAAAAGAAAGTAGGTGGAACAGTTGAGAATTATTTGCAGGAATAGAAATCTTACATATCACAGGAATGGGTCAGTTTTCTTTTTTGTACAAATAAAATTCATCTTAGCTTGTTTTCTTTTAAAAAATGCATCTTTCTGGCTTGACTTGTTTGGCATTTACAGTATAGGCTTTTTTTTCACCTAACAGTGCACTTTGACTCACACAATAAATACTCTTCAAATAACAAAAACAACAAAACTGTATGTGTGTGTGTGTGTGTGTGTGTGTGTGTATACATATATATGATTTTTAATTGTACCAGAAACAAAGGACATAAAATTTACCATCTTAGCTATCTGAAGTCTGTAGGTCAGCATACTAACTCAATATTTGATTATATTTATCTTACCTATAGTAAGCTAGGGAACAAGGGTAGTGCTTTGTTACCGTTTCTCAGCCTAGCCATCTACCTGAAATCAGTCATTGGAGTCCTAAATGGAAGTGCCCCTGGTTCTCTGTTACTTTTCCTTGTTTCCTCAGTTCTATAACTTTTTAATTGTTGATTCTTTTCCAGGATTTTTGGCCATTTACTTTGTTTCTCTTCTACCACTTTAGAGAGTTCTCTGGTTCACTACTGTATTTTGAGTCTTCTTTATTACTGCATTTTCTAGTATTTATATTGTTTCAATCCCTTTCTTCCTAGTTTGGAGTTTGTGTCTACCTGAATTTGCAGAAGTTCCAACTGTTTTAATGCCCAGATTGTACTCAAGATACACACTGTTTACCTGTTTGGCTTACCTTGATCTATAAAATTCTCATCACTTCTGGTCTGTTTGCAAGATCCGATTTTAGAAGAAATGGATTTGAGCTCCAGAATTTGTATTCATTTAGCTCAATGACCAGAAATTTAGCCTTTCTGGGTTCACATTTCAAATCTGCAAAAAATAGATAATATTAATATTCCCCTCAGAGAAATGAGAGAAATAATAAATATAGAACTTTGCAAATTGACACTAAGCTGCTTCTACCACATCCTAACTTAGTGGAATATCCCTGCATCACACCAGCCAAAAGGATGTTCTTAAACATAGAAAATCCTCCTCAAAGCCTAATATGATTCTCCTGAAGCAAGGAGTAAAACATTAGGTTTTGTCATAGCAACTTGGAAAGATAGCCAAGTCTAGACTAGATCATCATTGGAATCAGCTAGAAGTACTGTTTTATAGTTTGCTAAATTTAGAGAATTGAGACACATCAAATTAAAGATTGAATGTTCTATAAATTTCTGAAAATTATTTTAATAGTTTCTTAGAATTTTACCCAATTTTGAATGGTTTATGTCTGAAAAATTATTTATTACCATGTGTAATGGATGGAAAATTACAAACTAAGGACTGTTTCAATCATTACCATTAGATAGAAATTTCTCACAGGAACAGATAAATAAGAGATGAGAATTTAAGAATAAGTCAGACTCATCTTCCCATGCAGACCTTCTTAACTTGCTTATCTATCAGTCATGTGTATCTGATATATTAATGTTTCATATGAACTAGCTTAAAATCCTGAGAGAATTCTGTCATTTGGGATATGAAAATAAATTCCAAATATTATTGATTCATGTACAAAATATTCTAACTATGTTTCTGTTTTGTAAAAGTCACACATTTTACAGGCTTATACCATTGATATTATCTATGAAAGGAAAACATACATTTTAATAACACTGTTCTTTTTTTTTACTTTAGGGGACCATCTCAGAAATTGTGGTTCAGGAAGTCACAGAAAATATTGAATAAATGAAAATGTTTAACACTAATAAGTGTAATAAAGATGTGATATTTACACTAATTTAATGAGTTTGGATTTTTTTTCTAATGGCTTATTTTTAAAAGTACTTTTGACTGTTAGGCTTTAGTTGAAAAAAGATTTGAAGTACGCTGTAAGTTAAAGTGCTTTAAAAGGTTTTGAAATGTAGGAATCAACAGCAGTTGTGTTATAAATCTCTCCTGGTACAGATGTGAGTAATAACTTTTGCTCTGCAGCACTATTTCATAAACTCAAACCTTGACTCACAATAACAGTGTGTTGTTTCAACCTGGCCAAGTGATTGTGGAAAGCTTTCAGAGAGTTTATGACAGTCTTGGGCCAGGCTCCAGTGAAGGCCTGCAGACTTCTGGAAATCCTATGCTCTTTTCAAAATGGCCAAAGGGAGTTAGAGAATCACTACAATGTTCTGGTCATTGCAGCTTTGAGAACACTTAGGTGTTTTTTTTTTCACCTATATTTCTGTTAATTCCCACAGTATTCCTGTTCTTTCCACAGTAAACCAGAGGTGCATGATAGGTAAATAAGACAGAATTTAAGGATATCCATAGTAAAAGATACAGTGCTATACTCAAGGTTCGACAAACTTTTTCTACTAATGGCACACTGTAAATATTTCTGCTTCTTTTGTATATACTCACTTCTGCTGCATTTTTGTGAAACTAGCCACAGATAATACAGAAATAATCACAACTGTGTTCCAATAAAACTTTATGAAAGCAGTCAGTGGGGTTAAATTTGTCCCAAGGGCTATAATTTACTCACACCTGTTCTAAGCAATATCTTTGTGATTACCTCAAATTATTTTGGCCTACTTTTCTCCATAAATATAGAAGATTCAGTTCAACACAGGTGATCACAGAGATGTCAGTCATTATTAAATCTCAAGGTAAGAACCAAGACTTATTGCTGCCGCTGAAAGTACTGCTTTGGGATGAAGTAAATGATTTTCTTTCTAATCCTACAGGCTTTGTTCAGAGTAAATAAACAGCTGATGTACAAAATTAAACTAAGACAATGTGACCCTCTCCTTGGATGAGCCTCAAAGCCCATCCTCTGACTTCAATTATTAAAGATTTGACTATATATGGACGGACTGTTTATGAACTAAACAGAGACTAAGTCAAGATCCAGGGAAAATGCAGCCAGATGCTTGGATTTGAAGTATTTCAATGTTATTTAGTTGATGATTCACTCTGTTAGTTTCATCTCCTTTTGCTGTGGCTTAAATTTAACAATTTCTCTTTTTGTTTCTACATCTAGACGATGGCAAGAAAGCTAGGGGATATAAAACAAATGTTTAGAGTTCACCTCTGGAGAAGAAAGTGTGAAGGCAAACATATTTTTTTAAATGATGAGTATGTAGTTGATTTGAATTTTATTATTTTCAGTGCAAGCCTGACTCCATGCAAAATTTCTGAGCAGATATAATTATTTTTGGAACCAATGCTTTCACATCTTTCGCCCTGTCTCATCACTTCTAGTACCCAGCGCATTAGTGCTATGTGTGGGACCCTTAGAGCTTATCTCTGCCTTGGATCAATTTGTCTCTTTCCTCATTTACCTCTTATCAACAATTTCAGATAATTTGTGTGACCTCTAAAAAGAAGGGCAATTTATTTAAACTACTGTTATACTAATGTGGGAAGGATTCATGTGAGTCTTTACAATCCAAATTTATCTCTAATTTATAATATTCAAGAAGTAGACAGGGTAATTTTAAGCAGGGAGAAATTACATAGTATCTCTTAAATGACATCAAATAAGTCAGTCATCTACTCCAAATACTGATTATAAAAAGTGCAAGTCATAACACTATTACACTCTAAGGGTCACCTGACACTGGATAATAAAATATTCTAGAGTAGAAGGTCACTCTTTCACTTTATCACTCAAATATAGTGGCCTTAAATTTTGCTCTCATCCTAGCTTGAGCTGTTATAACAAAAATAAACAGACTTGTATTTCTCACAGTTCTGAGGACTGAAATCTAAAATCAGTTTTGCAGAGCAGCCTGATTTTTGTTGAGGCTCTCTTCCTGATTTACAAACCTCTGCTTGTTCCCATGAGGCAGAGAGGGATTATCTTTCTCCTTTTTCTTCTTATGAGAATGCTAATCTAGGCATTTACTACAAAGCCCCACCTTCCTGATACCTTCCACTTTGGGGAACAAAACTTCAACAGACAGGAGAGTCCAGGAACACTCAGTCCCTAGCAAGCCTGTATCAAGTTTCGAAAATGCCCAATGCCTGCTCTCCCTGTGGAAGTGATGTTTCCTGATTGGACTGAACAATGTTTCTTCCTAGACATCACCCTCGGTGGCTAAAGATTCTTTCTGACCTACAGGCTCTCCATTCATATGTGAATGACCACAATCACGGTGTTTTGATTGGCAGTTTTCTAAAGGGTTGAAATAAGAATAGATAATTACAAATATAACACTATGTGGACAATGATTTAAATTTAAGATTAAACATGAGAGTTGTAAACATTTACTAGCCATTTCTGAAAATTGTCTATTAATTTCCTCTCTTCTTCAGGCCACTCCCTTGGTTCAAGGCCATTTTTTTCTACCTAGCTCATCTTCACATTTATCATTCTTTATTATCTTATCTTCAGGCTCTTCAACCTCACTTTCTGTAAACCCTTTTTGCCCTTCTACATAGAGTAGCTGTGCTTTTGTATTTTTTTTTTATTTGAAAGAGAATAAAACAAAAGGGGGCAGTACGGAGCAGATCAGAACAGGACAACATAGGCAACACAGTACTTTACATTAAGACAACTGGACATCAACAGTAGCTAACACTATGTCTCTTACTCTGCTATAGTTGAGCATAGTTTCAAATACAATAATATCAAACATAACACAATAGCATAAAGCCATGCATAGAGTGAAAGAATTACGGGGCTTTCTGAACCGAATAACAGAAAATGATCAATGGGTACTATAATATCTCATTTTCAATAAAAAATTTTTTTTTGTTTAAACTATCACAAATATTCAAATCCCAATAAGACACAATGGGATAGATACAACCAACAGTAGTAGAACAAAAAAAGCATGGTAGGACTTCTAAGAAGGATGATATTGAATCAGCAATAGCTGTCATAATGTTTTGTTTTCTTCAAAACAACTGATATCATATCATCATGCATGATATAGTCAAACAAAACACGATAAAACCATTTCAACTAATGATTGAAAACTTTGAAAGACTTCAAAGCTATGAGATGGGGACTCATGCTTACCATAAAGTCTTATATACTCTTATCAAATCTCATACTAGGGAGACTATATGGTATTTACCCTTGTGAGTTTGGTTTATTTCACTTAAGAGAATGGTCTCAAGTCGTGTCCATTTATTTATAAATATCTTGATGTGATCATTCTTTA
>PVJX010007446.1:0-71071 GCA_004027295.1 Dolichotis patagonum
TCTCTCTAGAAATTAATGGAGAAAAAAGATGCTTCCATGACAAAGAGGAACTAGGAGAATTTGTGACCACCAGTCCAACCCTACAAAAAATACTGAAGGACATTCTAGGGAGAGAG
Organism: Dolichotis patagonum; assembly: GCA_004027295.1. Lineage (NCBI taxonomy): Eukaryota > Metazoa > Chordata > Mammalia > Rodentia > Caviidae > Dolichotis > Dolichotis patagonum. Next base: position 117 of record PVJX010007446.1, read on the forward strand.
AACAAGAATATGAGCATTTCAGGAACAGTGGCAGAGAGGCCTCAGTGAACAAGGCAGACAGTGGAGTGGAAGAGAAAAATAGAGTATCAATGGCAGAAAAATAGAATAGCAGAAATGAGGCAGAGAAGATTGGCTATAATCTCTAGTATAGAGGGCCTCGAAATAGTAACAGAGAGAAACACAGGCAGAGTAGATCAGGAGATAGGGTCCATTGAGCTGCTCTATATAGGGAGGCAGTGGGACCCAAAACAAGCAGTGCACCCCATGCGAGTGAAAGGGGAGGAATTGTCTAAAAAATGAAGGCAGAGGATACTGTTAATGGGGTAACAAGATTTAAAATTTACATTATTCTCATCACTCTGCTTGGATGGATTACATGCTGTTCTAGTTTGTCTACTTACACTAGACTTGAGGACATGGTCAGCTATCACAAAAATAAGAGGACATATTATGATCGTGGAACAGAACTGTTAACAGATTCACTGTTTGAAAGTCTACTTTACATGTTTTAACTTTATAATTTGAACAACTATTTCCAAGAAGTCAGTGTGTAATTTGTCAAGTAATAATCTCTTAGGATTTTTTGTTGTTGTTGCTACAAGGAAGGCCTTTGTCAGGCTTGCTTAGGACATCCATCTCCAAATCACCTGAAAATAACTTCACTGGACCCAGATCCACCTATACCAGTTCAGCTCACCACCAGGGCTGCAGCCCACCACCTTCCCAAGGCTTGAGTTAGCAGCCCCGCCCACCACCCCCTGCACCAATCAGAGTCCGGACCCGGAAGACTGGCCCGCCCACCAGAAGCTGGCCTTGCTCCTCCAAGGGAAACCTGGCAAGGTTTTCAGCTGGCCCAGGCATTCCCTCTATGCACTCAAAGGGAGGGTGCAGGCGACGAAGCTGAAGGGTAGGAGGCTTGGGGGAGCTGGTTGGAAAAAGAAAAGTGGCAGCAAGGTGTATGTGAGGTTTGGCTTTTCTCTCTAGGAATATGGTTTCTCTTGAGCTGCTGTCCCTCAAAGCAGAGAGGCAAGGCCTGGTTTAGACAGCACTCTAGGGATGCCCAGCCTTTCCTCCTGTCTCAATATCCAGGGAGGCTAGGCTTTAAGCCCACCCTCTGAGCAAGCGGACCTTCCCTGCCCAAACTCATGTGGACCCTGAAAGTCTGATTCGGAAGTATGATGTATAGAACTTCTCGGTCCTCTTTCAGAGCAGGGATTCGAAGGTAGTAAGATTTACTAAGCATCCCCTGTGTGCAAAGCACTTTGCCAGGCCCATAGGGAAAGAAAGAGGAAAACAAAGGGCAGTCTCTGGGGAGAAAGCAACAGGTCTGCCACACAGGGCACACTGCTAGTCCTGTAACAGAGCTTCCTGAGGAGAGTCCTTCCACCGGCCTGGAGCCCGCAGTAAGGGGGAGCGGAAGAATGAGAGAGAGACTGGAGCAGGGATGGCACAGAGGCATAGCCTTACCATGTGGGTCACTGGCACTGATGTAAGGCTTCAGGGTCTGCTAGGCAGGGTACTGCTCTTGTCCTTCTGTCAGCATTGATTAAATAGCCAGCCAGCCTGGTTGGCGGATGAAGTCTCCCTGGTCACACCCGGCCCCTCCGTTTTCCCCCTACACATACACTCACACACAGACAGGAGCCAGAAAGACAATAAACTCTGCTCAAGACCCGTGAATAGGGCCCTTGTTGCAGGGAAAGGGGCCAAGGGCTGGGCTGGGCTGGGCAGCCCCAGCCCCTCCTGCTGCTAACTGGAAGCTCAGAAACAGAGAAAAAGGTTATAGGGAGGAGGGAGGCCAACTACTGTTGCTTAGCAACCAGGTCTCTTGTGGCCAAAAAGTGTTCCCCATGCATGCCAGCACAATTCTCCCTTCCTGCTGACAGGGCTGTATGGGACAGACAGATACTAGCATTTGTCCAAATGCCTCTGAGCCCCCTGTATTACATCTTGCCTGTGTGGGTTGGCTTTTCCAGTGGTCTGGGGCTGTCACCAAGCTGGAGTTGGTGATAAGGAGGGATTGGTGTCACCTGCCTCTCCAAGGCTATGCTTGTCCCCTCAGTGCTAGAAGGTGAGCCGCTCCACCAGGCCTGTCTAGCATCACAGGCCTCCACAGGAGGCCATAGTGCTGCCTTATTTCAATCCACTAAGTGACACAGCTGGGCCCAGAATAAGCTGAACACACCTAGGAGCCACATTTCTTCAGACAAAGGAAGCGAGATAAACCCAGGTAAGGGAGAAGCCGGTGTGGCTTCCTCTCCTCCAGTGTGACCCTCATGAATCCCTCAGATGGGACTGTTAAGAATACAGGTTTTAAGTCAGACATAGTGGCACATGCCAGTAATCCCAGCTCTTAAGAGTCTGAGGCAAAAGGATCTTGAGTTCAAGAAGGATCAAGATCCTATGTAGCAAGACCCTATATCAAAAGCCAAAAGAAAAACAAATAAAAAGAATACAGGCTTTATAGGCAGCCTTTTGTGTAATGCCAATGTTCCTTTTCCTCAGTCAGCCTTACCTGTAAAATTAGGATATAGTACCTAGCTCCCAGAGTTGATGTTAGCATTAAATATGATATTGAATATAAAACTCTCAACCTGCTGTCTGGCATCATCTGTTGTTGAACCTCACCCACATAGCCTTTATCTGCACACACAATACAGTCAAGGGACAGAGGTCAGCTATGAATCATAGATGTAGGAGGATAGAAGTGGTGACTAGCTTCCTGGCTAGGCACTGGGGTCTCCTAGGGAAATATATTCAGCCTAAAACCTTGAAGGCCTACTGTGTGTTATGAGTATGGGACGTGAGTAAGTCTCAGGCTTGGAGCTTGCAGGCTGAAAGGAAAGGAAGGAACAGATATAAATAATTGTTCCTTGTGCAAAGTGAAGCTACAGAGGTCTGAGCACAGAGGGATAGGACAGTAGAGGAATAGTTGGCTCCTTTGCCCACAGGACATAGAGAAGGCATCACAGTAGAGCACACATTGGATCTTAGTTTTGAGAAATGAGAAGGCAATCATAGAAAGGGGTATTTCAAACATATTTCAGATGAAATCGGTGAAAATGACAGAGGAAAAAACCTCTGAACATTCTCTTCTCCATAAAAGCAATAAGCAAACTATCAAAGAAATTGTCAGAAGCAACTCTTTCAGGTTTCTAGAAATTAACCAAAGGTTTATAACAGTCTAGAAAGTGTCCATTCAAAAGAAGTAACATTCGGGGTGTAGTGGCACATATCTGTCATTCCAGCTATTTTGGAGGCTGAAGGAGGAACAGAAATTCAAGGTCAGCCTGATCAACTTAGGAAGACCCTGTGTAAAAAGGGTTGTGAATGCAGCTCAGAGGTACAGCACCTGTCTAGCATGAATGAATCCCCAAGAAAACTCTCTCTCTCTCTCTCTCTCAGAACAGTGAAGTTTGTGCATTTAAACCTGCTGCAGTTTCATCCCCCTCCCTCCAACTCTACAGTAGCATCATCCCTAATCAAAACAGAAGCTAGCAGCCCAGAAGCCACATGAAGGAATAAAACAGCCTTGAATTCCTCCAAAACCTCATTCCCAGAAAGCTGTCACCATTTGACCTGTCTGCTGATTCCGTAGTACATCCCATTTGCAAGACTATCTTTATTTGATTTGACTTGGTGTTTTCTCAGTTTGATTAGTTTTTTATCAAAGGGCATTTGTTAAAAACAATTAGAGACAACTGTTGGACTTCATGGCTGTGCGGGGCAGTGGATAACAGTTAGGTCAAATAACAGACAACCCAAGAACAGGTGAGCCAAACAATACATTACCCAAAAGACATTAAAGGAATATCTGCAGAATAAGATTCCTATAAGAGGCTTCAAAAGGCCCCAATATAATTCTGGAGCTCTATAAAGTCACATACACTTGCATGTGCATGCACACACACACACACACACACCTGTGCACATGCCTTCCTTCATAAGTGCAAGAAAGACCTAAGGAAGGAACAAGGTTCTCACTTCTGGCTTATCTTGAGAGTCTGCACAAGTAAGAAGGTGTTGTAAACTTCCTTCGTGCCCTAATATATACACAGAGCTCCCTGGAAAAGGGGAGACATATTAGTTTCAAGCATCAAGACAGTCACTGTTCAATCATCAACTGGCCACTAAGCAGACTTCAGCAGCCATTCTTGAGGAAGAATGCAGACTTTATAGAATTAGCTCTGAAAAGTCACTAAATAAATAAACAACAGCAGCAATAATAAACCCTAAGGGAAGGAAAAATGTGACCTCTGGAGTTACTGTATTATAGCATTAAAAATCTAGTTATTAGTAAGATATTATGAGGCACTCAAAAAACAAATAAGAAAATGAGGCCTATAGTCAATGAGGATGGGGGGTGTCAATAAACAGAATTATCCCTTGACAAAACCTAGACAGTGGGAAATTCTATGCACTCTGGAAGGAAACCTGCCCCTTTTTTGACAGAACCTAGATGATTCTCATGCAGGACATCTTAGTAGCCTCTCTTTGGCATCAAGTTGGTAGAAGGAGGAAATACTGTTTGCAGGAAGCATACAAAAAACTCTTTGCTGACTAACTGATGGCCCAACTCACTTCTGAGCTGACTGCTGGCCTCACCTTGGAATCCTACTGCTCCTCATGAATTGATCCTAGCCTTCTTCTTGGACATGGTAGTTCAGCTCTTGTCTTGTTGTCTTCCTCTGCCACATTCATCTAGATTTCCCACCCACTCCCGAGAAGGCTGGCAATGGTTTGCACACATAGAAGGGAGAGCTCATGTTACACAAGTCTTAGCAGCTGGCATCCTCCCTAACCAAGTCCCATTTCTGATTATTCCCATTGCTGTCAAGTTGCCTATGACACAGTCATTCTGGGAGTGGTTTTACTAAACCCACTGGATTCTGTTAAAAATAACTCAAAGTACAGTCAACTTTCAAAAATCTAGAGATAGATTAAGACATGGTAGAAATGAATACATAAGGTTTTGGTGCCCCCTACCACCTCACAATAGCCATCTATTCTCTTTCTTTCTATCTTTTGTTATACAGAAAGAAAGAAAGAAAGAAAGAAAGAAAGAAAGAAAGAAAGAAAGAAAGAAAGAAAGAAAGAAATGATGTTCTTTGCTCCTGGAAGTTTACAATCCATCCTCTCCTCTACCTTCTCAGCATAAACCCTCAAGCCAAGAAGATCTTAAAGTATTTCAAACCCTAAAAGAACACAACAACCCAGATTGATGTATTGTGCAAAACTATCTTTCAAAATTGGTGAAGATATAAGATACTTCCATGGTAACGAACATGGTAATGAAAAAATTCATAGCCACCAAACCAGCACTCCAAAATGTTCTAAAGGATATTCTAGAAAGAGATAATAAGGACTTCTGCTTCATGAAGCCCAATCCACCAGATAAGAGAACTAATAAAACAGAGGAGAAAAGACATGGGAGGGGAAACAAGCCAATTCATTTTTCCAGTGAGTTGGTAGAAGCCATGCTGGGTTTCAGAGGAGTAATAAGAAGCCAGTTTGCCCTTCCAGCGAGCTGGCACAAACCATGCAGGACCTCAGAGGAGAAACAAGCCAATTCGCCCTTCCTGTGAGTCAGCAGAAGCCATGCTAAGCCTAGGAGTAACAAGAAGCCAATTCACCCTTCTTGAGAGCCAGCCAGACAAGAACACAGCCATGTGGGGCCCAGGAGGAGAAAAGAGCCAATTCACCCTCCCTGTGAGCCAGCCAGACAAGAACACAGCTGATTGAGAGGGCAGGCTGATACCATATAATCTCCCTAATATGAGATTTGATAAGAGTATATAAGACTTTATGGTAAGCATGAGGGCCCATCTCATAGCTTCAAAGTCTTTCAAAGTTTTAAATCATCAGTTGGAATGGTGTTATCCTGTTTTGTTTGACTATATCATACGTGATGATATGAACAGCTGTTTTGAAGAAAACATTATGACAGCTATTGCTGATTTAATATTATCCTTCTTACAAGTCCTACCATGCTTTTTTTGTTCTACTACCGTTGGTTCTATCTACCACATTGTGTCTTATTGGAATTTGAATATGTGTGATAGTTCAAACAAATTTTTTTCTTTTTTATCAAAAATGAGATATTATAGTACCCATTGATCATTTTCTGTTATTCGGATCAGAAAGCCCTGTAATTCTTTCACTCTATGCATGGCTTTATACTATTGTGTTATGTTTGATATTATTGTATTTGAATCTATGCTCAACTATAGCAGAGTAAGAGATATGGTGTTAGATACTGTTGATGTCCAGTTGACTTAATGTAAAGTACTGTGTTGCCTATGTTGTCCTGTTCTGATCTGCTCTGTACTGCCCCCTTTTGTTTTATTTTCTTTCAAATAAAAAAAAAAAAAGTCGAGAGGGCAGGCTGAGTTAATAGCAACTGAGGTACAAAAATAACTTAATGCTTGCATAGTTTGATTGACTTTGCAGGCCCAAGGCTTGTAGTCTAAGCACCTATTAAGAGGATAAAAATATACAATATAGAAAATATGGGGAATTTCCTTTTGCCTTGTTTTTCAAATCCAATATTGTTCTGTTTTGTTTTGTTCAACATTGTTTTGATTGGTGTTATTTTGTTCTTTTTTTTTATTTAAAGAGGAAAAAAAAACAACCAAACAAAACAGAAAGAGGGTAGCAACAATACAGAATTCCAAAGGGGAAGGGAAAAAAAGAAAAAAAAAGGATAACAACCACAACAAACAAATCAAAAACAAAAACACTAAGAAATCACCACTTGATAAGTTACATACTGTCATCATTTGAAATAGCTGTTCAAGTTACAAAATTTGTTCTGTTTTGTTTGATTTTATTATGTCTGATGGTATGGATAGCAATTTTGAAGATAACAAGAGGCATTATGGCAACCATTTTTTTCCTATTATTGTGTTTTGAAGTCCTTTATCATTTTCATTGTTTTGTTTTGATTGGCTTTATTCTGTTTTGCTTGGTTTGGTTTTATTCTCTTTAAAATATGCTTATATTCTTTTGTTTTGATTGGTTTTATTCTGTTTTGTTTTGTTTGATTTTATTATGCCTGATGTTATGGACAGATATTTTGAAGAAAACAAGAGACATTATAGTAGCCATTGTTGATTTCCTATTATCTTGCTTTGAAGTCCTGTATCATTTTCTTTGTTCTGTTCTGATTACCTTTATTCTGTTTTGTTTTGTTTGACTTCATTCTCTTTAAAATAAAAAAAAAACAGGAGATAAAAAGAGAGTCAACAACAGGAAAATGACATGATAAGGATAAGTCAATACATATCAATCATAACAATCATATTAATAGTCTCAATTCACCAATCCAAAAAAGAAAACTGACTAGCAGAATAGATCAAGAAGCAAGATCCAATAATATGCTGCATACATGAAACACATTAAATTTAAAAAGAAATTCATAGACTGAAAGTCAAAGAATGGAAAACAATATCCCATGGCCCAGGAATCACAGATAAGCTGAGGTAGCTATTCTATTTTCAGACAATATGGATTTCCAGCCAAGATTGATTAGGAGAAACAGAGGAATTCACTACATCCTTGAGAAATCCAAGAGAAAGAGATAACAATTATAAATATACATGCAACGAATACCAATGCATCCAACTATGTATTAGCAGACATAAAAAATCAAATAAGCACTAATATAATTGTAACAGGGGATCTCCATATCCCACCACCTCAACTAGACAAAAACTCAACAAAGAAATATTGGAATGAAACCAAGCCTGTGAAGATACAGACTTAGTAGATGTCTGCAGAGTGTTCCACCCCAAATGAGAACACACATTCTTCTCAGCTATACATGGGACATTTTCCAAAGCAGACCACATACTAGCTCTCAGATCAGCTAAATATTTTTAAAAGAATTGCTTTCATAGATCTCTTTAGGCAACATTTTTAGCTATTTCAGTTTTTGTAAATACTTCAAAAAATTTCCCTCAATGAGATTAGTTTGTCTGGCATGTTTTTGTTTTGTTTTTCAGTATGGCACATTGGTATGTGTTAGAGAGTAAATTGGTAAAATCAGTAAATTTAAAAGTTCCCATAGTACAACATTACGGCCATGCTAATGCATCTGTGACCCAAAATAACGTCCACCCATATTTTAAACTTCCCTAAAGAATAACTGGACAAGTCCTTTTTCCCAAAATGTAAGACCTTACTGCCTAAACTGGTTGCATTTATAGTTTTTACATGAATATCCTTGGACTAGCAATTTGCACAAATTAATTTCATTTGCAGTTCGATGTGATTTGAAGGTGCACACAAAGCAGGTAGAGTGCAGCACTGGGTCGCGTGTGCACCACTCTCTGCCATAAGGAGTTTCCTGTGCCCAGTGAGGAGACAGGAAGCTGTTCTGCACATCGCTCTGTTAATGGCAAGAATAGGTTTTCATTCTAGAACTTGAATTTCCTTTAACAGAAGTCCCAAAACACAAAAATGTAATCAAAGAGATTAATTTATAGTGATACACTTCAAAGTTATACTTTAAAGTTATTTTAAACAACTGAAATCTCTAAATAGACACAGTCTTTCATCCATTTTCACAATTGTGCAGTTGAAATGATATAATATATTCACATCCTTAAATTAAAATCACAATTTTGTTTTCACAATGTTTTGATACACTTTGTATATTAATGTTACAAATATAAGTTGTATGCCAATTTTAAAAACTCAATGGCTTTTTGATCACAACTTTTTCATTTGTATTACTCAGTTTTTATGTGGATTTTTTTATTTGTACATAAATCTATTATTTTCAACATTATATAAATCTCTGTTTTGCGAAGCATAATAGATGACCCAAAATTTTTAAAAATTGTATTTATAATTCTCTCTTGGCATGAGTCACCACTGGTGGGGGGAAAGCCAGACCCAAGCCTTTCCCCATCGGTCAGCACCATTACTGGCCTGTGGGGGGAGAACAAAGATTCACCAAGAAGCAAGCCCTCCCTGCGAACCAACAGCATGTGCAGACCGCCAGCAGCGGGGGGACAGCCAGACCCCAGCCCCTTTCTGCACACGGGCTGGCAAAGAAGAAGAGTCTTTCCCTCCCAACTCCTATAAAAGCAACCGGCTGATCTGGAGAAACACAGGTTGCAATGGTATTTATGGAGGTGAAATGCAACCAAATGCCTGTGGTGCTTTGGTGTTTCACTGACAATGCAGGTCTGGGACTGGAGTCTGATCATCTTCAGAGGATTGTGGTACACAGTGTGACATCTATGGGGATCTCCTTCTGAAGGTGGTAGCCATTGTTAATTCCCTATTATCTTGTTTTGAAGTCCTACATCATTTTCATTTTTTTGTTGAGTTGGGTTTTGTTCTGTTGTGTTTTGTTTGATTTTGTTATAGTCAATGGCATGAGCAGCTATTTCAAAGATAGTAAGGTTATATTATGGTAGCCATTTTGGATTTACTACTCTCTTGCCGAGTTATGGTGTGCAGTGATTACACTGAAACCCTGCCCTGGGAGCCACTCACTCCAAAGGCTCCTGTACTTGAATAAGGAGGCTGATGCTCTCTGACTAGGCCTGAAAGAAGGACTCAGAAGTCACATTCTGCGAGAAAGACAGGTTCTGGAAAAGGCAGTGTGATTAAAGTGCAGTGTCACAAGATAACGCAACCTGGGCCACCAGAGGAACAACAGATGGTCACAGGGAAAGTAGAGCCAACTCAGTCTCGAAAAAATCCAGGGCAAACCCTGGCCAGAAAACCACGTCATTGCTTTGGGCTTGGATCTTCCCACTGATGATAGCAGGTTATCTGATTTTGATGTTTCTCCTCACAATTCTTTAGAAAAAAATGTAGGGCAAAAGCTTCGCAACATTGGATCTGACAATGATTTCATGGATACATTAAAGGCACAGGTAATAACAAAAATATACAAATTGGACTTCATAAAAATTTAAAACTTATGTTTACTAAAAGACAGTATCAATAGAGTAAAAAAGCAACCCAAAGAGTGGGGAAAATATTTGCAAACCATATATCTAATATAGTATTCATATCCAGAACATACAACAAAAAGCTACATACAAATAAACAATGTAGGGTTGGGGATTTAGCTCAGTAGCATAAGCACCTGCCTGGCAAGCACAACGTCAGGAGTTTGACCCCTGGCACCAAAAATGAAATGAAATAAAATACAAAAACTAAACAATTTAACTGGGCATGGTGGCACACACCTGTAATTCCAGCACTTGGAAGGCTGAGGCAATGGGATTGCTAGAAATTCAGGGCCAACCTGAACTATATAGTGAGACCCTGTCTCAAATAAATAAATAAATAAATAGTATCAAAGGACATTTCTACAGAGGAAATAGACAAATAGCCAATAAGCACATGAGAAGATGTTGACTATCACTAATCATCAGGAAAACACAGAGCAGGACTATAACTAAATGTCACCTCACACCCCTTATAGCTAGCACTAAAGAATAGGAAATAAGGTTTGGCAAGTATGTGACAAAACTGGAATCTCCCTGCCCTGTTAATGGAAATACAAAAAGGTAAAGCCTCATTGGAAAACTATACTACAATTCCTCAAAAATACTTTTTATTTTTTATTTTATTTTGAAGAGAATAAAACCAAATGAGACAAAACAAAATAGAGTCAATCAAAACAAAAGGATGAACATAGTGCATGACTTAAAAACAAAATACAAGGAGATCAACGATGGTTACCATAATGCCTCTTGTTATCTTCAAAAGAACTGCCCATATCATCAAGCATAGTAACATTGAACAAAACAGTACAGAACAAAACCAATAAAAACAAAACAGTGGAGACATTATAGGACTTCTAAAGAAGATAATAGTCAAACCAGAATGGGTATCATAATGAATCTTATTGTCTTCAAAGTAGTTGCCTATTCCCTCAGACTTGATACTATTAAACAAAACAGAATAGAATAAAATCAGTCAAAACGAAACAGTGAAAGCAATACAAATTAGTGGGATATCAAAAATGGTTACCATAATATATCCTGCTATCTTTGGAATAGCTGTCCATGCCATCAAATCTAATACAAGTAGACAAACTGAAACAGAATAAAATGAAACTAAAGAGAATGATGAAAACAATATGGGTTTCGAATCATGATACCTTTTTAGACAATTCCTCCCCTTTCACTTTCACAGGATGAAAACTACTTTTTAAAGATACTAGGCATGGTAGTGTATGTCTGTGGTCCCAGCTACTTGGAAGGCTGAAGCAGAAGAATCACAAAGTCAAGAATGGCATGAGAAGCTCAGTACGATCCTGTCTTAAAGTTTTTAAAACATGAAAAAGGGTGCGTACATACGAAATAGCCTGCACTCTCTCCGGTTCAGCACTTATGGCTCCCTATCAAAACACACCCCCTGCAAGGGCCCAAGAGATGTTGCCCTCCATGAGGCCCCTGAACAGGAGACTGATATCATCGATGACTGCATCTTCAGAGCCCCTGCTCTCTCAGGGGCATGTGGGGTTTGCCACCCACCTCATTAATGAAAGAAATGCCACCAACAGTTCTCTTCAACCTCCTCCTTATGATGTCCACAACAGTGAACCAGCACCACCAGCCCCAAGTTACTCAGAAACTCTAGCCAGGGCTACCTCCCAGGAAAGCCCTGATACTCTCCACCACCTGGTAAGTTTAAGCCCCACAAGGGCTACACACACAGCAAAGACTCCCCACTCATAGTTCATCTTGACCCTAAAAGATGTTGAAAGAGTAGATGGGACTATCCAAGTTCAGGTCCTTTTCTCAGTGGCAGATATCCAACAATACAAATAATGTTTATAGATTTTCAGAAGATCCTAGTAGGTTTGCAGATGGATTTTAGGCCTAGCCCTTTGGTTTAAACTACTTGTGGTGAGGAGTCCAAATTGTCTTCTCTACATGCTGTGCCCCAGACATAAAACAAAGGAATCTTAAAATATGTGGGTGATTAATATGCCACAGGAAAAGATGAGAATCACTGAGACGTGCTTACTGTTTCTCCAGCAGAATCAAATTTGGACTACAATCTTGTGGATGGACTAAAGAGGTGGTCTAAAACGAAAACAACTTGCCAAGTGTGGTGGCGCATGCCTATAATCCCAGCACTCTAAAGGCTGAGACAGGAGGATTGCTGCAACTTTAACGCCAGCCTGGGCTATATAGTGAATTCAAAGCCAGCCTGAACTGCACAGTGAGACCCTGTCTCAAAAGAACTAAGAGAAAGAGAGAGAGAGAGAGAGAGAGAGAGAGAGAGAGAGAGAGAGAGAGAGAAAGAGAGAGAAAGAAGGAAGGAAGGAAGGAAGGAAGGAAGGAAAGAAAGAAAGAAAGAAAGAAAGAAAGAAAGAAAGAAAGAAAGAGAGATTTAAAAAGAATAAAATGAAGGCTACTCTTACCATGGGAATATAAAAAGGAATTAGGAAACTTTTTCATCATAAAAAGATGACAGCGATTACATAGGGAAAGAGAAAAATTCAATTATCTTTCATAGTGCAACGGCAAGCAGAAACACTGAAACAAAGCCCAGGATGTGAAGGCAGATTTATTTATGTCAACAGGCACTGATCAGGACCATTCCCAGAATATCAGTCCCTGATCTCAGGTGGTCTGGGGCTTACATGAGATAAGCAAGCAGGAACACAGAGGCAGAATAGCTGGTCAGTTGGGGGTTGGTTTATACAATGTGCATCACAGTGACCAGCTGTTTCTAAGAGAGAGGAACAACCAGAACTGGAACAGGAACTATCACCTAGGTAACCAACAAACTAAAGCATACAGTCCCAGGGAGGAATAGGGAGAAATTTTCTGCTACATTGGTGGATTGGAAGAAGCTTTCCATACATATACAAGCTTAATCCATCTTCCAAGAATGGACAGGTACTTACGGAACAGCATTTCATTAGTCAACCAGCCTCAGGTATTTGACATAAATTACAAATGTCATTTCCAAGATTAATTGTTCAGGGATGAGTTTTTAATTGTCCTACAGTGTCCTACACCATGTTTGTTGTTGTTGTTGTTGTTGTTACTGGTACCCGAAATTGAAAACAGGACCTTATGCTTGCCAACTATACCCTTACTAGGAAGCAATTTACTACTAAAATTGAGAGGCGGTCTCCAATTCTCCAAAGGCTAACGTAGATTTTACCTGTTGAGATTACATCAGATCTTCCTGGCTTAGTGAATCATCAGGTTGATCCTGCCGCCTGGTATAATCATTTTTAACAAGCAAACCACAGACGTGATCAGTTTGCCACAATCCTTTAAGATTCAGATTAATGTGCCTCAGTGCCCTCTGGCAGCCCCAGAATTGCATATGCCTTCCAGTAAAGCACGCACCACACCACGGAGAGGGTTAATCTGTACCTGGCTCTTCAGTCAGCAATAAGTCATCAAGAACGGAGAACTGCCCTCCTCACCACAGTGTCTGGCATGCAGCAAGTGATCGGTAAAGGTTTAAGTCAGTCAGTCCATCACGTAACACATGCAGAAGTCAATCTGTTTTATCTCATCCCCTCTTCTATCTTGCCCAGGCAGGAAAGGTCTATCCCCTGCTTTAGATCACACTTACCCAAAACCTTCTACACATTTCTCTATACCCCTTCTTTCTTATACCCACTATACATCCTCCATGTGGCTACCAGGGTTCCTTCCTAAACAAAAGTCAAAACAGGCCCCTCTGTTTCTTATGAAATCTTTACCGACTTCCCCTTGTCAGCAGGATCAAATTCAAATTCTTTTGGCTAATTACCCAGTACACTTCATGACCCAATCCAAAAACTAATCTTTTTGGTTTGATGTCTCATTACATCCTTTCTTGCCTTTACGTCTTTTCTTTATGTTCCAACTACAATTAAGGCCCTAGAATATTCCTCAAGTAGACCATCTATTCCCATGCCTCACTTACAGCCCTACAACATACCTAGAATGTTCTTCCCTTGTGTTGCTATTAGAAAACTACTTGTGCTTCAAGATACAACTCAACACATCCCCCCAAGCCAGCATTTGTGGCTTCTGTTTGTAAAGACCTATTGATTCCTATCACCTTGTCATGTTTTTACAAACAGTCCCAGTTGGTCTCTGTGCTGCAGTCTCCCTGAGGCAGCCTCCATGATAGAAGCAAGGAGAGAGGATGGGAAAGCAGCTCTTTCTCCCTACGCACGAGCCTACATTTCCAGGAGGAGAAACAAGTCATCCCTTGTTTACACTTCAGATAAAAAAATGACCAAAGCTGTATTCTAGGAAATTATTTCTAAGCCTACAAAGAACTATCCATTGTTTCTATTTTTTAGTCCAGAAAATAAAACATGAAGTTTATAATTTATATACTACAAATGAAAATGCTCTTCCTTCTCAAAATTGCTTCTTTCGTTTGCTGTTGTTGTTTTTGGTTGTTTTCTTTTGTTTTGTTTTTGAGACAGGGTCTTGCTGTGTAGTTCAGGCTAGCTTTGAACTCACTATGTAGCCCAGACTGACCTTGAACTTGTGATCCTCCTGCCTCAGCCTCCCAAATGCTGGGATTACAGGTGTGCACCACCACTATGCCCAGCTATTCCAATTGCTCAATTTTAAAGCAGTTTTTCACTTTGTTTAAAAACCATTTACTTTGGGAGCCATTCAAATTTATATCTAATGACTTACTGAAACACATATTCAGCTGAATATGGACTGTGAGAACAATTCCCTACACAAGGAGTTAGTGGTGTCACCATTAGGCATGTAGAACAGTTTCCATCTGCTTTAATTAAGATATAAAGGAGTGGCTGGAACTTGGGGCGCTGAGAAACCAAGCAACCAGCCCACCTCCCTGGTAGGCAGCTGTGGCTTGGGAAAGCAGCGGCTGCCTCAGGGGGAGGACCAGGCAGCGTCTCCTGAGAGCCACGCCATGTTGGAACTTAGGGCACTGGGAAACCAAGCAACCAGCTCACCTCCCTGGTAAGCAGCTGTTGAGAACCAAACAGCCCCCCCCCCTTAGCAAATGGGAGCCAGAGGTCTGAGCATCTCTTGGGAGATTTACCATATGCAGTAGAGCAAATAGGGGGGATTTCCTTCTACCATCTCTTTGAAGGCAAATATTGTTATCACTGTTCTGCTTTGTTTTGATTAATTGCATTGCTCTAGTCAATACTTGCTTTGATAGGTGTTATAATGTTCTGCATTTGGTTTGATTTTGCTATACCTGATTGAAAGAACAACTATTATGAAGATAACAAGATATACTATGGCATCTATTACTGTTATCCTGTTGTGATGTTCTGTACCAATTTCACTGCACTGTTTCAACTGGCTTTTTCTGTCTTGTTCTGTTGTATTTCCTACCTTCAAAATAAAAAAAAAAGATATAAAGGAACGGCAAAAAATATTAATCATATGTTTGATTAAAAATAACTTCTAAAACATCTTCCATAGGTCAGTAAAATCTGACACTCTAAATCAATGCTTAGTGACTGACATGAGTGTAAATCCTTTGTGACTCAAAGAAAATAAGTCACTCTCCCCACGTGCAACCTTCTTTGATACTCACTGATTTTTTTCTTTATTCTCCAGCACTTGCTTTCATCAATCATCCCAAGTCTTATTGATGCCTGATTGCATATAGTTCGGGGCTGGGCACTGTACAATATACTGTGTTCTGTTGGCATTTATAGTCTAACTCAGACACACATGCACATGCATGTGTGCGTGTACACGTGTACACGTGCATGCACATATGCATGCATGTACCTACATAGAACACAGAAACAACAAAATTACCCCAGGTGGTTGTCATATGGTAACTACAACATAAGCAAACTTATAGTCTTCTTTGCTTCTATATTACCTTGTTTGGAAATAGTTCCTTTGAACCACAACTATCCAGAAAAGTAAGCAAGCCAGACCTTTCTGTCTGTATTTGATTAGTGAGTACATGAAAGCAGAGAAGCTAAATGGTTTGCCTAGACCGACAATGGTCGGTAAGGACAGGGGCAAATGTGAACCCAGCGTCCTGCCTTGCAGACATAGAGGTCTCTGGCCTTCCACACCAGAGCTGACAGCCACAGACCTGGTAAGGACAGCGAGACTTCAAAGTGACAGCTCCTGAGAGGGAGAGGTGAATGTGGGACACAGGGCCAAGAGCAGGAGGCCAAGGCAGGTTTGAAGAACCAGGGCAGCCCAGATGGGGAGGCCGAGGGTGTGGGTGGATCCAGCAAACAAACCACGACGGCTTTGTAGTGAAGGAGATTTTAAATTACGGAAGAGCTGAGTTGACACGCGGCAAGATGAGGAAGGGGAATGGAACTGTAAGGCCCTGCCTTTTACTCTGGTGATTTCAAAAGACACATCTGGGAGAGAAAACCCTAAAGGCCCCTTCTGCTCCCCTCTCCTTTTCTGCCAGAACAGGAGCAAAGTTCCCAGGGTGTGGGGCTGCACCAGGGATGCCTGGAATCAACACGAGCTCTGCTAGCTTCATCCCTGTTCTCATCCAGTCCATGAATCAGAGTTATGAAACAGCTGTCCCAGTAACTTGGCTAATTAAATTAGAGTCCACTGAATGCTTTATTGACCTGAAGCTCACTCCAGTGAGCAGGCCCACTTTGAAGGTGACTATATTCACAGCTGTTGTTCACAGATTAAATAAAGGGACAAAGACAGGAGGAGGAAATAGGAAGAGCCCTGCTGGTGTAAACACGGCATGTAAAGCATGGTTGCTGGATGCTTTGGAAGTGACTGGTAGAAGACCTGTTTGGCATTTTAAATCGATTTGTGTCCCCCACCCCAATTCATACATTAAAGTCCTCACCTCAAGATGTGACCCCATTTGGAGACAGGGTCTTCATGGAAGTAGTCAAGATAAGATGGATGTGGTGCTACGTTCCTGTAATTCCAGCACTTAGGAGGCTGTGGCAGGAGGATCCTAACTTCCAGGCCAGGCTAAACTACATAGTAAAACCTTGTCTTGGGACTAGGGATTTAGCTCAGTGGCATAAGCACCTGCCTTGCAAGCGCGTGGTTGTGAGTTCGATCTTCGGCACGGATAAAAAATAAAAAAAATAAAAAATAAATAAAACCTTGTCTCAAAAAACAAAACAAAAAAAGTCAAACAAAATAAGTTATCTAGTTAAAAGTTGTTACAATTATGAAAAATGAAATGTGGACATTGGCAATGAGGGTAGAGTGTCAATTTCAATGGCTTTGGGGTCTGCCCAGGGATCAGTGGAGCACACTCCTGGGTGTGTCTGGGTGGGTCACAGGGCCATGGTTTTATAGTCTATATCCAGTCCCTTGTCCCTTCCTCCCTGGCACTGTACCACTCTGCTTTCCAACTGCCATAAACTAAACATCTCTGCCCTGCCACATCCTTGTGCCATGATGCTTCTGCTTGGGAGCCATCCAACCACGGACCAAAGCCCCAAAAACCATGAACCAACTTAAGCCTCTTTTGCTTTCAGTTGTATTCGGGTGTTGAGTCCCAGAGATGAAAAACCTGACTAATGCAGACATACCCAGAGGGAAGACTACGAAGAGACAAGGGAAGAAGATCACCCACAAGCCAAGAAGAAGTCCGGCCAAAGATTCTTCCCTCAGAGACTTTAGAGGGAACCAAGGCATCTTAACTGTGAATTTGTAGTCTCCAGAGCTGAGATGATAAATTTCTGTTTTTAAGTCACTCAGTCTGGGGTATTCTGTTATAGCAACCTTTAAAAACTAATATATCTAGAGACATGAGAGGCAGAAATGAAGACACGAGAGACATGAAAAGTCCCTAGGATGAGGGGGTCTTTTCATGGGAACAAAAAAGAGCACCAGTTCTGGAAGCAAACAGACTGGGTGGGGACCCTGTCTCTGCTTTATCACTCTATGTCTGAATTAAGACACATAACCTCCCTGTGCCATGATTTCTCATCTATAAAACAGGGTGGATATCTTCATAATCGGGATTAAACGTGAAATACCACCTTTGGTTTATGCAGATCAACATTCCCCATGGCACCTCAGTAACTAGGCACAGTCATCCAGGTAAATTCTGACCACCTCCCAAATAACTGATGGTAATGAACTTGGTGACCTTTGCAAAAAAAGTATGAAATGCACCTCAGCATGGTATAGTCACACCCTGCATGGAATTCTATGCCCATTGTGGTGAAAACTCCCATTCTCGTTTCTTTCCGTCCTATAAAATTTATCACACCGTCTCTGTCTTTCTGACTGCAGACCTCAGCTTTATGCTCAGGAGTCCTCTCTGCCCTTTCTCCTGCTGGACCTGGGCAGGAGCAGAGGGTCCTCTCAGCACACCCTACGGTCTGCTTCACACTACCTCATTCTCAAGCTCATCCCTGTACATAGCGGTGCAGATTCTGAGAAAACCCTGTACCCATATTTGCATTGTTCTATCACTTGGTTTAAAAAAAAAAAAAAAAAAAGAATGCTTGTTACTTAAACCCTGCCTCTACACAAAAATATTAATTGTCATCATAAAATCAAATGTAAAAACTTCTCCACAAAAAATAATAATAATAATAATAATAATAAAATTCTACTGGGAAATTGTCTGCTTTGGTTAAACGCCTATTCCTTTTAAAAGACAGAGAAATGGCTTTTCCTATCAAAGCTGAAAAAGCAACTTTCAAAGAATTGGCGTGTGAATTAAATAAGCTGATATCCAGTGTCTGGGGATGGCAGACCTTTACTGTTTCAGAAGCTCTGCAGATGTGGTAGTGCTTCAGGGTCACTGTCCAAGCCTCAGTGGTTGCTAAAAGGTCCTAGTGATAATTTTGGTGCCTCTGGGTGGCACAGATTCTAAACAGGATTTTTAACATACAAATAAACACAAATATCCGTGCAGCCAAAGGAAGGTGCTCTCTGGAACCCCAAATCAAATGCTTCCCACGGAAAAGGATTTACAGGTGACCTCCAAGGCTACCCCAGCTCACATTGCAAGGAAACCACTTCCTGTTTTCCTTACCAGGACTCTTACCACTCACCCTGCACTGTGGCGGGCTGCCTTTTCGTTGGCCCCAGTGTGTTAAGGCTCTCTGCTCCACACAACACAATAAGCATTAAGGAGAAACTCTAGTTAGAGAATTTTCTAATGTTACAAAGTCTGAACTGCAGGCATAGAGTTTGAAATGCTGAAGACTGAAAATTGACATTCTATGATCACTAACCTGTCCTGTTTTACATAGATTACCTCACTTAACCTCATATTCTCAGTCATATTCTTATTCTCATTATATTAATGAAAATTCTTGACAAAGCTAGTAACTGGCCCAGGGCCACACAGCTAAGTTTACATTCATGTGTGAAACTCAGGTCAGCATGACTGAGCCTATACCAGAACCTGACCTAACCCTCCCCTTCCACCAGTTCTTACTACCAGTGGGCCACAGCACCTATCTGCAAAGGATCACACAGGCTCCCTTCCACATTTTCCCTCCCTGCTTTGTGCCACACACATCATTCACAGCTCCTACTGTCTTCCTAATGTTAAGAGATACTTCTTAAAAATTGAGTATAAAGGCTTCTCTGGAGCCCTTCTTTTCTGACGCAAACTCTGGTTCGAATCAAAGAGCGGTGATGTTTGCTATTTTTGAGTCTGTTTTCATAAAAAGACAGTGAGAAAGTCGCCATATACATCAGCTTCTCCTCTGAATCACGCTTTCCTTCTTGCTGCTTTGCAAGGTGAAATCAGTGAAAAAACCAAAAATCAAAAAGTTAAGATTGCATTGAGGTCTCAGGGACTCTGGGTTAAATTCTCATAAGTTGATAAAGTACAACAGATGGGCACTTGGGCTGAAGAGAAACAGAAAAAGAAGGAATACTGCCAATACACACGTACTACAGCACTATGTAGCCAAACAAAAAATGTGGCTGATATTTTTCTAAAATGAACAAAAAGTTGACAAAGGGATGTATGGGATTTTAGCTCTCTATAAATCTAGCAGAGGTCCCATTCTGCTAAATATCAGAAAATCCAGTGTGTGTGTGTGTGTGTGTGTGTGTTTTAATGCCTTACAAGTAACTGCTTTTCAGAAAGTCAAAGAAGCGTACAGGGGAATTATTTTAATCCGTAACATCAAGTAGAAAACAACTGGAAACTTCACAGTAGGCCAAGGAAATTGTACGGCCTAGCTACAGACCCAGGCTTTGGGAAATCCTAAGAGCATAGAAAAATGCCAGCAATGATCTCATGGCTATGAGCTTTAAAAGAAAGACATCACACCTGGATAAAAGTGAGGATATGGCTTTCAAAATGAAAACTCTGACATTATAATAAAATAGAAAATAAAAAACAGGAATGCAGCTGCAGATGAAAACCAGTGAAGAGTTCTGAAAACAATAAAAATAAAGCAAAATCAAAAAGATCAAGCCATTCATAAGCAATATTTAAGAATGGCCTCAACGTGGTAAAACTGTCTTGAAGAGCAAAGCCTAGAGTACACACTAAAGGTCATTTTAAAAAGTACACTGTTGTAAAGGATTTTATGGAAGGAGGGGTTCTGACCAGTTTGAAGAAAGGAAAAAAGTCCAGCTTGGAGTTGATTATGAGTTGTTTTTAAAATGACAGAAAGAAAGCTAAAGAGCTCCACCACTTTTTGCTTTCATATTCCCTATCAAGAATTATCTTCAACTGGCAAAAGATAGAATAAATGCTGTGAAGAAGGAAATAAAGCCTAAGAAAACTGAAAAGATAGGGAAAGAAAACCTGGGTTTTAAATGAATTCATATATATGTAGACCCAGGGAATTACATCCCATGTGAATTACAAAACCATGTTACATAGTCTTTGAAATGAACAAGCACCCTAATTTTCAAAAAGGGGACAAAATATCTAGTGCTACCTCAGACCAATGCAGTCAAAATCAATTTTACA
The DNA here is from genome assembly GCA_004027295.1 of Dolichotis patagonum. Lineage (NCBI taxonomy): Eukaryota > Metazoa > Chordata > Mammalia > Rodentia > Caviidae > Dolichotis > Dolichotis patagonum. The sequence continues at coordinate 20,976 of PVJX010007446.1, forward strand.
AAAGATCCTAGAGCAGTTTACTAAATAGTTGGTGAACAAAAGTCCTAATATTTTGTTTTGAAGAATAACATAGATACAGGCATGGCAAACTACACGGTATTGAGGAAAAAGGTTAGTACTGAAATTTGTAACAAAGTTAATGACACAATGTTATGCATAATTTTTATCTTACTGCATGGTAATCAAGCATAAATGGAGCTTTTCGTGGAAATGAAAACAATTAATATTCTTTGAAGTCAGCTTTTTAAATGAAAGTATGGGCAATGGGAGACAGAAGTCAGCCAGGGGCCACACCACTCCCTGACACTTCCCCCAGACAGATTTAGGAAAGGGGCTCCTTGGCCTGAAACCAGTCCCATCCCAGCCTGCAGCCACTATTCAGTCTCAGAACAAACTCCCTAGCTAGCGAGGTGACCATGTCTTCTGGGGTTCCCTGTGAAATCTGCTTCTACAGTCACGTGGCATTCTTCTGATGAAAGGATCAGCAGAAGGAATTTTCTGTGCAGCTTTTGAATACCCAGAAACTCCAGGACTGGATTCGTTGTACCAGGTGCCTGGGGAAAAGGAAAGGAGACAAAGGGGGAGTGGAAATGCCAGTCGGCTGCAAACTGCTTTTGAAGCATGTACAACACACACAGTGATAAGGGGACCGGAGGGCTGGATACAGGCTGAGCCTGCAGGGACAACTGGAATGGAGGAAGACAGAGAGCGATGCAGGCAGCTCCGGGAAGCAGAGGTAAAAATAGCAAAGGAAACCTTCGTGTTAAACAAAATGCAGGCTCCCGAAGCTTGAAATCTACTGCCTGGCACTTGCTTCAGCCATCCAGTGTATGTTCACAAGATGGGAGCTGGGGGGAGGGTCACAGTGACCCAAGATGAGCCCTGAGGTCCTTGCTGAAGCTGGGTGAGGAGGGCTCACCATACTATTCGATTTTTATGTTTCCATTTGTTAAGGTTTCTTAAAGCTACTGTTTCATTTGACTCAGAATAAAACCTGAATCGATACATTGGCTCAAAATGCCATGCACATTCTTGCCTCTTCTCAGGGGTTCTCTGCCCTCCTCCCCTCCTTGCTGTTCTGAGCTCACTAGGCACATGCCTGTCTTGGTCCTCTGCGAGAGCTGGTCTTAGCTGTCTGTGCAGGACTTGCCTTTAAAGACAGTGTACTGACTCACCATCCTACAGAGCAGCCGCTCATTCTGACCCCTCTAGAATGCCCAGTCCTCATCACTGTTTTCCCCTAGCACTTATCTTCAAATATTATCATCTGATAAATATGTATCAAATATATATTTAGTATCATCTGTCTTTGTCACTAGAACTTAAATTACTAAAGCATGGGGAATTTTTGTGTTTTAACTGGGTTTACAGTATTGTCATCCAATAAATATATGCAGTGAATGTAGAAAGTCTGAGGCCTGTGGCCCAGGCGGCAGAGGCCTTCGGCCTGACAGTGTCTTCCTCAACGGCTGCAGCAGCTAAGACCCATTCACTCCTGTCCGAGTCGCTTACACTACACAAAACAAAGAAACAAAAGCAGGACACTAGATTTCTGAATTGAGGCAATTATACATAGCTCGTCGGAATTACTGCTCTCGCTCCCAACCTCTAGGCAGATTTCACAGCCTGATTTGGAAATACCTAATGCTTTTTCCAGTTACAGCTTGCAATATCACAGAAGTCTTAACCAAATTCCTCCCAACTCGATAATTTAACTCTAAATCATATAACTGAAATTTTATCAAAACTGGGGTTCTGTGGTTTTTATGAAACTTTTAGGCTTATATATGTATTTTCCTTTTATTAAACAAGGATTCACTATGCAGTTTGGGCTGGCCTTGAACTCGCAGTGATCCTCCTGCCTCAGCCTCCTGAGTGCTGGGATTATAGGCATGTGCCATCACACCTGGCAGCAATATTTTAGAAAAGAAATTACTGCACATTTAAAAATCATTTTTGGAGCTGAGAGAAATGACTTTTTGGGGCCAGTATTTTATAATCACAAAAATACCCTAGAGGTACATATGTGCGTATGTATGTGGATACCACTCAGTACTTGCAGAAGGCAAAATCTTGGCAGAGCAGATAAACACAAAATCTGGGAATTACCACCTTAAATGATAAGTGTTTATAAGCATGGTAACGGGATTATCCATGTCTCCTTTAACAATACTAATCAAACAAAATACTGAGCCCAGCATGACGGCACATAATCCCAGCTTTCAGAAGGCCGAGGCAGGAGGATAGCAACATACTATCATCTCAGAATAAAGAAATTAAAAGGGTTGTGGGTGTCACTTAGTGGGATAGTGCTTGCCTAGCATGCGTGAGGCCCTAGGTTCACTCCTCAAAATAAAAGAAAGGAAGGGAGGAAAGGAGAAAGTGAAAGGAAGAAAATTGTTTTGCTTACTCACAACTAATTATTCAGCAAGGTGCTGAAGTTTATAGTGTAAGCACTGCTCAGAGCCTAGACGACCTTTCCAGATGTGACCAAGGCCAAAAGACAGACGAGGGGCAAAAGAGATTCTGCAGCTTCCATTTCCAGCCCAGGGGATGCTTTGCGATGCTACCAGGCTGAGGAAAGAGTGCCATCTGGAGGATGTCCACTGCAGAGAAAGTGATGCAGGATACCAGCCAGGGGTCAGGCTACCACCACACGGCCTGCCCCATACAGAAACCACTTAGAAACCATGGTCCAAAGCACCACCCAGATTTAGACTGTTGGTAGACTGACCTTGTTAGTAACTTTCTCTTTTATTAAAACTTGGGCAACCTGTCATGAATTTCACTTCTCAAAGTCATCTGTGTAATTCTGGGTGCTCTTTGGGAAGAGGTTCCTTCCATCTGGCCAGTGGATCCACCTCCTCAATGAGCAGGCTCGTCAGCTCATTCACGCCCATAACCACCCTGCTCTTCTCAAAGGCTCCAATCCCCTTGTGACTCGGGCACCCAGTCACAACGGGCAGTGCCAGAGCCTCACAGCTGCCAGACCCAAGTCCCAGATTCAGTCGGAGGATCCCTTCCTTCCTCACAACAGACACCTACCTCATCACTGGCTAGCGATTCCTCGTACAGGGAGGAAGATGAGTCTGCCTGCTCTGTGCCTCACGGCTCACACTCTACCTTCACTAGGGGCAAGTCCCCACAGACTGAGCCTGCACAGCCCGAGAACTCTCACAGTTTACCTGTGTTACTAGGAGAGGGAAGTGAAGAGCATGCTTTTCAGTGATGAGATCCCACCCCCGAACAGCTGTACCTGTCGAGCAACAGGAATAGCTTCTACGAACAAAAGAAATCTGTTGCTCTGTGTAACAGCCCTGTAATGCATTTCTGTCAATTCTGCCCTTAGTTCCCCAGTCTCTCAACTGCTGAGAAATGAATGCTACCTCAAATGGTGTCAATTTTCAAAACCAGGTATTAGTACGGGCCCTTCCTCCACCTTAAGAAAACCCACTTCTTTGTTCTCAAAAACCTAAAGCTGGTTCAGAATGGTTTTTTCTCTGTGGGTTCTCACATTAAGACAGGCAGCGTACAGACAGCTTGTCATTAACCCAGCTGAATTTTTTTGTAAGATGAAAATTAGTCTCTTTCTTAGTTTTTCTATGACCCTCACATAGGAAAAAATAGACTAATAAGCAACCAGAATGACTTGATTGAAGGGGTTAAATCAGAACTAAGAACAAGAACAAGAGGGCGAAGGCAGAAGATGAGTTTGTTCTAGGGCAAGTGACTGGAAGGCTGAGGAGTAATCAAGCCAGCCCATTACACTGCAAACACCCTCCTGTAGGCACGTGCATCAAAAGGACATAAAGCTCACCCCCTTAGACTATTAAATGAGAGGAAGGAATAGGGGGGACTGAGAAGAGGGGTGTAAGAGTAACGGGAGGACACGGGAGATGTGAAGGTATGTATGAAAATACAACACTGAAATCTAGTATTTTGAAAAATCAATACGCACCAATAAAAATATATTTTAAAAAGAATCAAGGAAAAGAAAAAATCGCATTCTCTGCCCTCTTTCAGGAAGAGAAACTATTAACATAGTAGGAAGACATACAATCTGAAGTCCTAGACAGGTTCAAGATTACATAATATATACCTCCAGTGGCTGCAAAGATTTAAAAACACAGAAAGTTGAGCTAAAGGATAACCTATGTCCACCAAATACAGGATCAGGCTATAAGGCCCAATATTAGTAGCTTATGGTATAGAGACTGCACAGGAGTATGGGCAATTTAAAACTTTATATCTGATAGGGTATAGAAACAAAATGTAGTCCAAAATATTAAACTTAGTTGAAACAGCAAAAAGTCCCAAAAACATAAAGTTATAAGAAATCTAGGAATTCTTAGAAAGTTAGTAGGTCGTGCTACAAAGAAAGCAGATGACAAGTCAGTGAGTGCTCTGTGTGGGTCACATACATCAATAAAAAGAAAAGCATAGATAGGACAACCTGTTCTCTCTTCTTGCTAAAGTTCCCACATTTTTAAAGATACCTTTAACTCTGAAATACATTAGTCACTGGAAAGATTACAGGATTTATCCCTAATTCTTGCAAGACCAAATATAATGACCCTAGACATTCTCTCACCAAATCTCACAAATTATTTACCCTCTTAGAATCTCTTGGATTCTTTAATCCAAATCCAGGACCTAAAATTATAATGTATGCAGTTTCCAGAAGGCTATGGAAGCAGCATAAAATACTGCTGCCCCACAGTTTCTGTTTTCTATGTCTGTGTACGTGTGTTTCACCTGTGTGCGTGCACTCGTGTTGTTGCTTTTGCACTGGGAATCGCAGTTGCATATTAGCAAAGGGAGGTGGCTAGAGCCAATGAACGGAGGCTCTTCCCTTGCCATCTTAGCCCACTCTCCCGTCCTCAGCGGGGCCTCATTCGGCCCAGGAGGCACAGTGTTTTCATACGAAGTCAAACTTCCAGAAAGTCTTGAAGGGCATAATGACACCACAGGAGGAATCCACATAGTGAAAACACAGTTTTTCTCAGGAAAATTAATTATTTAATCTTAGCAATGGCAGCCGCTCTTCTTTCTGTGTTCTGGAATAAGGCACGAATTAAAGCTTTTACTTCACTGGAAGAGAATGCAGTCGCCAGAGGCCCTTTTCCATCTGCCCATCTGTAAAAAAAAAAAAAAAAAAAAAAAAGAACAAAAGAAATCATAGAATTCTATTTCCTATTATGTCTCTGAATTACAAGAAAGATCTTTAAATTTCTTATTTGAACCAAATGCTTAAATACAAACACAATAAATCTTAGGTATCCTCCCTTTATAGATCTATCCATCAATATCTTAAATCTCTCAGCTCACTATATATCATGAACAATATAAAAAATAAAATGTAGCCAGGGGTTTAGCTCAGCGGCACAAGCACCTGCCTGGCAAGCACAAAGTCGTGAGTTTGATCCCAGGTACCAAAACATACATACATACATACATACATACATACATACATACAAACATAAAATGTAAGTATATAAAGAACTACCAAGAATCTACCTTAGCAGACAAAAGGGAGAAAAGACGTGAACAGGCATTTATAATACAAGAAACGTGGATGACAAAAGAGCTGCTCAGTCTTAACTAGAATTTAGGTAAATGCAAATTAAAATGACAACAAGCTGTCACCCTACACTAATTAGATTATCAAGTCTGAAAATCCCAAACACTGATGAAAATGTAAAGCAAGGGAATAAGTAAACTATGAGATGTCTGTACAATGAGATTGAAATGAAGTGCAGCACACAAACCCCCAGGAATCCACTTCAAAACTATACTGTCCAACAAAAGCAGCAGGTAGGGGCAGGGACACAGCTCAGCAGCCCCGCACCTGCCTGGAAAGCATGAGGCCCTGAGTTCGAGACCCAGTACTGAAAAAACAAAACCAATAGGAACAAGTTAAGAGGACTCCGATTATAGATACTTAAGAGCAGGCCAAGTCCAAACTCTGTATTAACAGTCTGTGTCCTGGCCAGGTATGTGGCAGACACCTGTAACTCCACAACTCAAAAGGCTGCGAGTTCCAGGTCGGCCTAAACTGCACACTGAAACCCTGTCTCAAAATGACCAAAAAAAGAATATGTGTACAAAGAGCAAAATTAAAGATAACAGAAAAGAGGAGACAGCTCTTTTTCAAAGGGGAAAGGAATCAAGAGATGGGCAAGGGAGGGGAGCGAAAGGGGATGAAAAAGGAATTCAAATGTGCTATGTACCAACTCCTCACAAGGAATATACGCATTATGTATTACATATATATATTAATAAAGAAAATTATCTGAAAAAATAAAATTAGAATAAAGCATTAAGTGAAAAGGAAGAAAGAAAAGAGTATGTGTAGCTGGGGGCATAGTACCACATGTTGGTAATCCCAGCACTTGCAAATCGGAGGCAGAAGAATAATTTCAAGGGCAACCTGGGCTACCTCGTGAGACCCTGTCGCAGAATGACAACAAAAAACAGTATGTGTAAATATAAAACTATAAAGAAAAGCAAGGAAATAACAAAATTCAAGAAAGTGGATACCTCTGATGTGAAGCCTTTGGAAGACATGAGGTACTTCGAAGGTACCGGTCATATTTTTTCTTAAATTAGATAATAGCTACAGTAACATTCTCTTTTTCTTAAACTATGAATATGTTATATATACTATATTCCTTCATATGTATATTTTGTAACTTTAAAATGATTAAATTACACATTACTAAAGGTAGCTGCTCTGGTAAAGAAAATGTTCTCTCTTAACCATGAACAGAAACCAAACTGCACGGGGAGGCACTTCCAAGAATCAACAACTGGGATCTCACCTTATTACAAAGTTTCTGTACATCAGAAGAAATCACCAAGAGTGAAAAGACAACCCATGGGATTGGGAAAAATTTTACCCAACTGTCCCTCAGACAAAGGACTTACATCTAGAATATATAAAGAACTGAAAAAAATCAGGCCCTCCAAAAAATCCAATTCAAAAATGGGCATCTGAGATGAATACACAATTCTCAGAAGAAGAAATACAAATGGCAAATAAATATATGGAAAAATGTTTCATATCACGGGTCATTCGAGAAATGTAAATTAAAACAACATTGAGATTCTATTCTCAGAAAAAATGGCTATCATCAAGAAATCAACCAGTAACAAATGCTGGCAGGACTGTGGGGAAAAAGGAACTCTTCTCCACTGTTGGTGGGAGTATAGACTGGTACAATCACTGGGAAAACAGTATGGAGATTCTTCAAAAAAGTAGGGTTAGAGGACCCATTTGACCCAGCTACTCCTCTTCTGGGATCTTCTGAGAAGAACTGAAAACATCATACCACAGCGATATATGTGCACCCTCATTTGTAGCAGCACAATTTGTAACAGCTAAATCTTGGAAACAACCCAAGTGCCCATCAACCACAGAATGAACAGAAAAGATATGGTCTTTTTATACAATAGAGTACTACTCAGCTACAAAGAAGTATAAACTTGAGGCTTTTGAGACCATATTCATAAGTGAAATAAATCACACTCGCATGTGTAAACATCGTATTGTCTCCAGTGTAAAAATGCTCTCTCTTAGTCATCAACTTTTTTCCAGGACTGAGAATCGAAGCCAAGGGCACACCATTACGGAGCTGCACCTCCAACCCTGCTGGAGACGGTCTCCCGAGGCCGTCCAGGCAGCACCCAAACTTGCAATCCCCCTGCCTCAGCTTCCCTCATTGTTAGAATTACAGACAGGTATCCCTGGCTATTAACTTCACATTGACAACTCTAGAACAATCCTAAGCAGAAAAAGAAGTGGAGATGTACCAGTACCATAACTGCTCACGTCAGCAAGAAATGATAGGCTCCAAGAAGCCCCTACTTTTATTTTGTGGTGCTAGGGGTTGAATTCAGGGGCACTGTATCACTGAGCTACATCCTCAGTCCTGTCTATTTTGAGACAGTCTTGCTAACTTGCCCAAGATGGCCTAAAATTTGTGATCCTCCTGTTTCAGCCTCCTTACTGTCTGGGATCACAGGCATACAGGCATGCACCATTACCCCTGACCTGCAAGAAGTCTCATTAATGGCAGATAAAAAATGTTTACCTATTGATCTCTGCAGCATATTACTTAAAAACATCTTTTAACCTACTAAAGACTTATTTATAACAAATCAAAACTCTGCATTAACTTTAAAGATAGTTTGATGTAATTTTCTTTTCAAGTAGAAGTTTCATTTATATTGGGTTTTGTGTTGGTCTGGTTTGGTTTGGTTTGGTCTGGTTTTTGAGACACTACATAGTTAAGGGTGGCCTCAAACTGTGACAATCCTCTTGCCTCGGCCTCCTGAGTAGTAGGATTAGAGGCATGCACCACCACACCTGGCTTTACACTGTTTTAGACTGGACAGTATGTGTTGCAAACAACTTAGAAATATCTAGGATAACTCATGCAATACAATTCATCTGCAGTAAACTAAAGCAGAGAGACAATTAGGTACAGAGATGGAGACAGACCTTAAGGACTATACAGGGAGCTTCCATACGAGGTAGACATCCTCACTCATAATCTATGACAATACAAAAGTATCAATGGACGTAAAACTAACCTGCATCTATTCTGTCTTACGCACATTAGTGACCTCCGCACGCTGTGATATAATGGAGCATATGGTGCACAGCAGTATTAAGTGACAGTGTTAGATGAAATTATCATCCACCACATTCAGGAAAATAATCTTTTTAGGTGCATAATACTTCGCTTCTCAAACTACTGTAGTCTCTACAGAAAAACCACCTTCAAAAAGTCTTGTGATGCTGAACATTAAAAAAATATAAAAGTTGCTTCTCTGACAAGAGACCAAAGTCATCTTTAAAATGCATTCACTACTGGTTTAAGTTAGCAACGATTTCCATGCAGATGTAAGAAAATGTACTTATTATAAATGCAAGATCATCTGCATTGCATGCCAAAACCACATGTTCAAGATCTAAATAATATCAATGAGCAGTGTGTATGATCCAGTGAGAAAGTAGTAATAAAAGTGATACTACAATAGACTAAAAAGCTATCCCTCTTCCAAAAGAAATTCCTCCCTGAGTAATGTTAACGACCAACACTGCTCCAGTGGTACAATTAGCCTTCTGCGTCTGTTGAAGAGATACACAACTCCACAGAAGGGTTTCACGCACCGATCTCCGATTTCTTGCAGGCTAGCTTGTAGCATCACCATCAATTCTCTGAAAGGCATCCATTTTGGAACATAGACTGGAACTTCTTCTTGATACTGCTTGTTCTTGTTTTCCTCAGACAGAGGAGCAAATACTTGAGGTCCTTCATCCATCACTGTTTTGCATAAGGAATACAATCTATCACCATCCTCAGTAGAGATGTCCTAGTTTTGCACAAAGGGAACACAAGGGAACAGCATTGGGCCCACTTGGTAGCTGGGAACAGGTACGCAGCCTCTCAGCTCAGGTTAATCAAGTAGATTAGCCATGATAGCATGTTTTCCAATTAATTTAGGTTACCTTACTAGATATTAGATTCCATCAGGTCTCTGAAATACTCCTGAAGCTAGAATGACACAAAATAGGTTTCCGTAGATAGTAATTTAGTTTGCCTCTAACAGAGTCCATTTCTCCAAAATGTAGCAAAACCTGCGAAGCAGATGTTGCTCCACATCAGGATTTTGTCAACCTATGCTTTAGGAGCATCAGGTAAGGTCTGCAGGTATCTAAGTGGCACCTGCATAGACTGTACTCATTTTACTAAATTAAATTATTTAGTTGATGTGCAAACCAAATGATTTCATACTACACAACACAGTATGAAGACTGGGGCCACTGCCCAGTTCTCAACTTCCTCATTCATCATAATTTACAGATGGTAAAATAAGAAGTAGAATCCTACTTGTTTATCTAGGGATGAGAGAGATTAGCAAGTCTCCAGCAAAAAAGAATTAAGGCAAAATTGAAAAATATAAGAGCATGAGTTAGACAAAAAATATGAACAGTTTCTAACTATCTGTGTTGTTTAAAAATGAGACTTCACTTCCTTAACAAAGTCACAATCCAGGATAAGGACTGCATCTCAAATTTTTGTTTTTGCTCTTGTTTTTTGGACAGGGTCTCGCTATGCAGCCCAGGCTGGCCTGGAACAGCAATCCTGCCTCAGAGCCCAGGCATGCACCACCACAGCCAGCTACATTTCAGTTTTTAGTAGTGAGGCCTCAGATCATGAGAAATCCAGGGCTCTTACCTCAAGGGCAGTGATTCTGCCAATGATTTCAGAAACTGCTGTATTTAGTAAAGTTCCCATGGCCTTGCAATATATGTTCACTGGCAGGACATCCTGCCATACAACTCCAAGTCGCTTCAGTTGGTGTAGAACCTGTTAGGAGAACACAGTTATTTACAGAGAAGCGAGATTGCTGCAACTCACATTTCCAAGTTTACCTTACTCATATTCTGTGTATATGGGGGAAGAAGAGTTATGCAAAAGTAATCAAGGACACTTGCTTTTTGAATATTTAACTTTTAGTGGTATCCATGGTAGATGATACAAACTTGCCCTGAGGATGAGAAAACTGCTAGAAAAGATAAACCATTTAAGAGAGAGAAACATGACTAAAATCCTACATTATACATTTCCCAGGCTAGGGAGAAATGAATAGGAAGAATACAGAGGATGTTTAGAGCAGCAAAAATATTGACACTATAATGGTAGATACATGGCAACTAAACCCATGGAATGTACAACACCAAAAGTGAACTCTAATGTACTCTGGGTAACTGTGATGTGTCAATGTGGGTTCATCAATTATAACAAAGGCATCACTTTGGTAGATGATGTTGATAATAAAGTAAGCTATCCATATGTAGGAGGAGGGGTTGTATGGGCTATATCTTTATCCTCCTCTCAGTTTTGCTGTAAATCTTACTCTAAAAAAATAGACTAAAAACTGCTATCCATAGAATGAAAAACAAATTGGAAACCATGTCTAATAAGAAAAATTAGTATCCAAAGTAAGGAATTCTGTTAACCAAAAAAATCAAATGAATGAGATAAAACTCAACAGAAATAAATTTCCCAAATATAAGTCATAAGTCAACTCCTTTTTACAACAGACTGACTAGCCACATTACTGGGTCTATGAAAAGAGAGCTTCTTACAGTCCTGGTGGGGCAGGGTAAAGTTCTTAAACAGGACTAGAGAAGTATCCAGACTTTCCAGTGAGGGTTATGAAGAATAAACTACGCTACCTGCGAGGTATGCTTTGCTGCTTTCTTCACCACCACTACCAACAAAAAAAGAGCATGTAGGGATCCAACACATTTCAGTACTAGCGACAGCCCCCTACCTGCCGAACTGCTTTACTTGCTGCAGAATAATTCTCTTCATCATCCATGTTTGAAAAATTCCTAGCACTTGATAATCTCTCCAGAAGTTCACCTTTCTGTGCCCGCATCTGGGCCAAAAAACATTCTGTCCCTATGATGGAAAAACAAAATTAAAAAATTCTAAAAACTGTTCAGAGTAGAAGAGGAGTGATAACACACACCATATATGTGTTCTGCCTATATGAAGAAAACTGCTAGTTAATATAAAGCGGCCCTAAGTCTATAAAAGGAATCACTTCTAATGCACATAGCTTGCTGGTCCCCCCAACTCAATTCTCAGGATAACAGATAAACCTTTCTCAGTAGTTTGTCTAGAGTCCAAGTCAGCTAAGAAAAATCACTGAAATGAAAGAAGTTACAGGAGCTGGAGATACAGCTCTGTAGCACAGTGCTGGCCGGCTATGCCTGAGGTCATGAGTTCAATTCTCAGAACAAAAAAACAGAAAAAAGAAAGCAAGCAAGCAAGCAGGAAAGGAAGAAAGGAAGAAAGAAAGAGAGGTTACTATTCTTTTGCATCTACACTACTGAAGAGAAAAATCAAGAATAAAAAAACTGACTCACAGATTCTTTGTTTTTCTCAGGCTATCATTGTAAACATTAATTTAATTCATATTTCAATTCTTTTAACTTTAATTGACCCAAATAAAACTAAGGAAGATGAGAGGGACATAACCATCTTAGGGTTTCTGCGAAAGAATAACTTCTAACATTAATGCATTCTTACCAACAATGGTAACAGAACTTTCCCAATATAAACCTTATTATCCATCATTCTACTAATATAATTCTGATTTGGTGACTGCAATACATACCAAAAGTAAAGTCTGCAATGCTGATAAACTGTGAAATTATATCACAAGAAAAGCAATGTTTTCACTGACTACATTCATTTTATAAAAGTTCAGCAGCACAGCACCTGCCTGGCAAGCACAAGGCCCTGAGTTTGATTCCTGGTATCAAAAAATAAAAATAAAATAACATTAAGTAACTAGAGACATCTGCAAATTAAATGGCCTTCCACTTTCCAGTACAGATCAGGACTACCACATAACTTCTAACTATCTCATTTATAAACTACACAGGGACCGGGCTGAGAAGCTGCATGTTCATGTTTTTCTAAATTTAAGATACCAGTTACCGAGTCTTCTGAAGCCAGGTACAAGGTCCACAAAGGTGGCAGTGCCGCCCTCACAAAGAATGGGTGCCAGACGTAACCTGAATTGATGCCCCAGGGTCAGCAAGTGGTGAGCAATGTACATACAGTTGTTATGGTGGATGGCAGCCAACTGGGGGAGTTTCTGAAGATTCTCCCTAGGACAGGAGGAAAGGGAGAAACAGAAACCATCCATTATTGAAGTCAAGGCCAGTGAAATATCACTGCTCCTCTAATGGGTCATCATGTCACTAGGATTTAGTGACTGTCTACTTTATAAATGCTGCACATTGTAGGGTGAGCTTCCTTATTTCCACACCCATTCAGCTGAGATCATTCTGCCTCAATGTGACCCTACCCTGAGAACAAAAAAAGGAAGACCAAGAGAATCTACCTGATACCTTTGAAATTTAATTCTAAAAATCTGTAGAAATACAAGTTTATTTCCGCTTTTTCCAAAGCCTTTTCCTTTTCCTTTTTTTTTGGGTGGGGGGGGGGAATCTTGTTGAGACAGGCTTTCACTGCGCAGTTCAGGCTGGCCTTGAACTCACTTTGTAGCCCACTATGGCCTCAAACTCAAGCAATTCTCCTGCCTCAGCCTCCCAGGTGCTGGAATTACAGGTGTGCACCACCACGCCCAGCTTCCAAATTCCTATTTTATTTATATAAAAGCATTTACCTATTTTCTAATTCACTAACTTTTAAAGCTAATTACAGGTTAGTTACATTGGAAATTTTAAAATATACAGATGTTTAGATTTTACCCCAAGCAAATTAAACCATAATCTCTGAGAATCCCTTAAATATTCCCTAATGATTTTAACTTTCACCCAGGATTTAAAAATCACTGTTCACTGGGCTAGGGATTTAGCTCAGTGGCACAAGTGGCTGCCCGGCAAGCATGAGGTTGCGAGTTCGATCCCCAGTACCACAAAAAAAAAAAAAATCACTCCTCGCCATTTGCGGACTGCGGAGGGAGAGAACCAGGCCTCACCAGGAAGTGATCCCCGCCTGGAAACCACATCATTTTCACTGTTTTCTTGGGTTGGGTTTTATTCTCTTTTGTTTTGTTTGATTATGTTAAACCTAATGACAGGAGCAGCTATTTCAAGGATAGCAAGAAATGTTATGGTAGCCATTTAGGATTTATTACTGGTCTGTTTTGAAGTCCTTTATTACATTCACTGCTTTGTTTTTAGTGTTTCTATTCTATTCTGTTTGATTTTTACTATGTCTGAAGAAATCTGTAACTATTTTGAAGATAACAAAAGGCATTATGGTAACTATTGCTGATTTCTTAAGGTTTTGAAGTCCTGTATTGCTTATACTGTTTTTCTTTTATTGGCTTTATTCTGCTTTATTTTCCTTGGTTTTATCCTCTTTAAAATAAATAAATAAATAAATAAATAAATAAACAAAACAAAATAAAAATCACTGCTTTAGAGACAGCTGTGGTGCTATAATCCCAGCACTTAGGAGGCTGAAGCAGGAGGATTGCTAAGAGTTCAAGGCCAGCCTAGGCTACATAGTGAGTTCAAAGCCAGCCTGACCCACACAGCAAGACCCTGTCTCAAAAAACAAAACAAAACAAAACAAAACAAAACAAAAATACCATCACTTTAATTCTTGCGTACATATCTGTCTGTCTGCTCAGCTTGGGAAGGAATCTTGCCTTGTATTTCCACTATATACCCATCAGCACCCTTCAGTGAGCACTTCCTACTTTGCTGACTGAGTATCAGGCTGCAATGTGAAAGCCAGAAGCCAACAGCCGGAGACAGTTCTCCTCACTTCAGGCTGTGGATCAGAGTCATCCCTGGGGCTTTAAACAGCACAGATGCCTGGGTCTTACACCAGACCTATGAATTAAGAATTTTAACCCACAGCAAAGAGAATACAAATAACAATAATCCACAATCGATGAGCTCTTTTACAAGGAAAACAAGTGGGCTAAGTCAAAAACATGTGAACTGCTCAAAAACGGTAACAAAAGATACTTCAGATAATAAACTGTGGGGGCTTTTCTTTTTTGTTTTTTTGTTTTTCTTTGAAAGCTAGTCCCTTGGCTGTGAAATACTTTGTTGAACTATTACTAAAAACATTTTAGGGGGAGTGAGGGGTACCTGGAATCAAATTCCGGACCTCCTGCTTGCCAGGCAGGTGCTGCACCACTGAGCTAGAAGCCTGGCCCTTAAAAATACTTATTAAAAAGCATCTAAAACATTGAATTTGAATAAAAGCACACTAAGAAACTTAGAGTTGAGTAACTTTTCAGAATAACAGATCTGATAAACACAGTCTAGGATGCTAGGAAAAACAGCTGATCATACTTAACAGTTAAGCTGCATTTTCTCTGCAAAACCACAAATGCCAAGGGGAAATGGAGGCATGTTTCCTAGATAGCAATATGGAATGATGCCTTTTTGTTTTCTTATCCAAGAAAACAGTTCTGAAAATGCCTAGGTATTAAAAATAAGTGAAGTTCTTTCGAGTAAAATTTCTGTTACCCACTATACTGCAAGAATACTGTAAAATTACTCATCAACTTAAGTGTAAATGCCCGTTTTTTAAAAGGTTTTTAAATTTTAGTACCCAAAATATTTTTGGTGAAAATATAAAATCACTGGCTTTAACTTTACAGTTTAGATGTACGGTTGCTACACAGAAATGAGATATAGTGGTACTTACTTATGATAAGTTGGTACAACATCATGGAACAAATGGAAGATATTCCTCACTGAGTAGAAAAGTTGAACAGCACTAAAAGGAAAACAAAGATTTAAGAGAAATGCATAGGGACATACCAAAGCTGAAGGTCAAAAGAAAAAATTAACTAAATGCACCTTTAGTGCAGGTCATCAGTTAAAATTATGATGGCAGAGAAAACCTGCCTTGGTCACTGCTAGAAAACATTACTAATCTAGATGGAAATATATTTTCAACCAGTATTTACTAACTAAATCACAGTTCTAAAAACCCTGGATCCTTCAGTAATTTTAAAAACAGTAGCATTCAACCTAAAGCCTCTTTTTCATTTATCAATTTGTGTTCTGCCAGTATCCAGAGAATCCTTTCACTTACAAATGGAGCTAAGCCTCAAGTAAATGTCACCTTCGTACTGATGCACTGCGCAAAGGGCAGGGTATCAATAAAGCCACTCACTGGGTTCTTTTAGAATCAGTCTGACTTTCAGCTTTCACTTTTTCTCCTTCTTTCCAAATGCAAGGAGATGAATCAACATTTTCTAGGATAGAACGTAGCTCTCAAGATTTTTTTGCCCTTTACATCTGGTCCTAAAGCACCTAAAAAGTATTATTAAAATGCACTTAAAAAGAGCAAATCTAAGGTTTGCTTACCTGTATGGTTAACCTATATACCTTAAATAACTCAGAGGAATTCCATAAATACTTAGAAAAATAAGTCATGGTTGTTACCCTCAAAAACACCGCTGCTGCTAAATACTGTAACTGATTCAATTAATTCACTTTAGTTCTGCTGAGGATGTCGCTGTTTGACATTTGATAATGCGGAGGGAGGCATCATAATGGAGTTGCATTTTTGTTTAGCATATTGAAAGCCATTTTTTTTTTAGTGAAATGAACATCTATAAATATTTAGTATATAAAAATACTGTTTGGCATCTATTTTCTCAGTAAATTTTAAAATACTGCTCTATATCTCTAACTTCTGGTCTGATATATTATAGGAGGATGCCATGTGGAGAAATAATCAGTCCTATATTTATTGTGCCAAAGGAGTATATACTTCCTTTATAAGGAAGCATGTATTTACTTCCTACTTACAATTAAAACTGGCTGGATTTATAATGATTCACTAAAGCCATGAAGTATCTTGACAAACGCGTTCTTTCTACAGCATGTGAAGATAAAAGGTGCAGATCTGAAGATGTGATATTATTAAGCCAAATCTAATTGAAATTGTTTTCTACTATAGAGATAAGAAGTATTAAACACAGATTCAAACCAAAAAGGCTTTTGTAAATTTGCTTTACAATCAACGTGGGCTATGGCCTGCCATTTTCTTCTCAATTTAATCTAGTAGAAAGAGACCTTATTAAACAAAAAGAAATTTAGTATGAGATGTAGAATAGTTTGATGCACTAAACACAATGTAAATGAGAAGAGGTCACCCTGAAAGGCTGAAGACAGATCTGCAGAATGTTCTCACCTTTTCCTTCTACCTTTGGCTGCCTAACAAATTATTACTGTGTGAAAAATAAATTTTCCTTCTTTTGTTGAGACAGGGTCTTGTTTTGTAGTTTAGCGTGGCCTTGAACTCACTATGAGGCCCAGGCTGGCCTCAAATTCATAGATACTCTCTTGCCTCAGCTTCCTGAGTGCTGAGATTACAGGTATATATCGTCAGCCTGACTGAAATAAAAGTAAACATTTTAAATATAAAATTACACCTGGATTTCAAAAATCGGATTTCAAAAGCTGGGGCAAATAGTATAATTACTGCTATTATCATCATCACCACCAATAATAATTCACATTGGAGTACTAATCATTTCCCAGGTACTTCACATAAACTTTCTTGATTCAATTTTTATAGTAAAAAGTAAAAAAATAAAAATTAGAGTGTGTGTGGGGGGGTTTAAAGGAAGATAGCCTCTGTAAGTGGTGCTGGGAAAACTTTGCATATGCTGAAAACTAAAACTAGACCCATGCCTCTCACCATGCACTAAACTAAAGTCGAAATGGATCAAAGATCTAAATATTAAGACAGAAACACTAAATCTGCTGGAAGACAAAGTAGGTAGAAAGCTTGAAGACATAGGGGTCGGCAAAGAATTCATGAACAAAAACCAAACTGCATAGGAAATACTTCCCAGAATCAACAACTGGGATCTTGTATTATTAAAAAGTTTTTGCATGTAAAAAAAAATCTCCAACAGAGTAAAAAGAAAACCCACAAGCTGGGAAAAAATCTTAGTCAACTGTCCCCCAGACAAAGGACTTCTATCTAGAACATATAAAGAATTTAAAAAAAAATCAGGCCCCCAAAATTCGAAGATCCGATCCAAAAATGGCCATCTGAGATGAATATACACTTCTCAAATGAAGAAATACAAATGGCAAATAAATACATGAAAAAATCTTCAATATCATTGGTCACTTAAGAAATGCAAATTAAAACCACACTGAGATTCCATCTCACCTACAAAGAATAGCCAGGATCAAGCAACCAACCAAAAACAAATGCTGGAGACGCTGGGGGGGGGAGGGCCTGACTCTCCTGCACTGTTGGTGGGAGTGTAGACTGGTGCAACAACCACTGTGGAGGTCAGTCTGGAGATTTCTCAAAAAGCTGGGATTGGAAGTCCCATTTGACTCAGCTATTCCATTTCTGGGCATATTCCCAGAAGAACCAAAAACATAATACCACAGTGATATACATGCACCCATGTTTATAGCAGCACAATTTGTAATAGCCAGATCCTGGAAACAATCTAAGTGCCCACCAACTGAGGAATGCATAAAAAAGATGTGGTATTTTTATA
Organism: Dolichotis patagonum; assembly: GCA_004027295.1. Taxonomy (NCBI): domain Eukaryota; kingdom Metazoa; phylum Chordata; class Mammalia; order Rodentia; family Caviidae; genus Dolichotis; species Dolichotis patagonum. Next base: position 39,042 of record PVJX010007446.1, read on the forward strand.
CAATGGAGTACTACTCAGCTATAAAGAAAGATACATTGAGGCTTTTATAGGTAAATGGAAGCAACTTGAGACCATACTCATAAGTGAAATAAATCAAACTCACATATGTAACACTGTATTGTCTCCCTAGTGTAAGAAACTGAAAGAGTAAATAAGATACAAAATCTTCAATAAATATTGTGAAAGGGTAAAAACCTGCTCAAAGAGGAAAAAATAATTCAGACAGGGAAAAGGAGAAAGGAAGAAAAAGAAGTAAGATATAATTTTGTATATATACACAAGATTAGATGATTGTACTACTAATTCTACTAGCTCTTAGAACAAAACAGTTCATCCATAGGATTAGATCAATTTCGCATGACTATATCTGATCATTTAAGTAAGACTTTTGAAGATAACTATGCAAAATACCCAAAGTTGTTATGTTCCTAGCACTTTGTTTTGAAAACCTACTTTGTTACTGTTTTGGGCTGTTAGTTATAGTTATTTATTTGTTGTTTTGTTTTTCCCTCTAATACAGAAAGGACAGATGTATATATATAGGCTTACATATGCTTAGAACTTTACCTAAAGGGTTTACAAGAATTGATTTTATTATGTGTGATGCTATGAACAACTACACTGAAGAAAACAAGACATCACAGTAGCCACTGATGATTTCCTATCATTTTGATTCAAAAGCCAATAATGCTTTTATTCTTGGTTTTGACTGGTTTTAGTCCGTTTTCAATTATTTGATTCCAATATGTATGAAGATATGGACAGCTATTTTGAAGAAAACAAGAGACACTATGGTCGCCACTGTTGATTTCCTGTTGTCTTTTTCTGAAATCCTGTGTTATCTGCATTGTCTTACTCTGCTCTGCTTTGTTCTGTTCTGCTTTATTTTATTTTTTCTTTAAAATAAAAAAAATTAAATAAGGTAAAACTACAGTATTTCTTATATTTTGCTCTAACATCTGTATGCATCTGTTACAAATAAGAGATCAATAGATATCTCTGCACTGTCTCTCGAGAAAGAAATATTAACTATAGGATAAGAAAACCCAAAGAATTCCAGATGATTTTCTAAATAAATATCTAGTCAGATAAAACATTTAACTGAGTCACTGGCATTTTCAGAAAACTCAGATTTCATACCACTGATCACTACTGGTTGTTGCTTCTAGTAAAGTCTGATAGGCGAGCTCCATTAATTTCTTCACCGACTCACTGATACGGCATGCGGGCAAAGAAAAGGAATGTTGGTCCAATGTACTGTCAGGCTGTAAATTCACTGCTCCATCATGCAGAACTGTAGACACCTTCTGCACTGCTAGCTTGTCATCTTTGCCAGGACTGGGCAAGTCTGGGACTTTTATCTTAGACTCAGGAACAATCTAAGATTCAAACATAGAAACAGAATAGGCATCGCTTTCAGGATAGTTCAAATGAAAGCACACAACAAAGTATCAGCAATGGCTGCATTCATGATGATAAAGGTGTGGTTCTACAGAGTAATTAAAAGAATTGAGTAGACATGGCATTATTTTAATGACAACTCAGTCTTAGGTGAGAGCATATTCTAAGAAACAAGCAACTCCCTTTACTGGAAAGCTCCTTCAAAAGCTCATAATCTTGGAAACAGCAAAGCTGTACAGCTTGTCCAAGATTTCATATGAATGAAAAGACATTCAAAATCATCTTTTTTAGACCATTTGATTACTAAGACCATTATAATTTTCTGTTCCTTTAATAATCTTCTGTAATTACCAAACAAATTATTCTATAGCAGGAATATAACTTAGTCTAACAGAAGGCCTGCTCAAACCAGAATAGTGACGTCCTAAAAAAAAAGAAATTTGGCAGGCATGGTATCACACGCCTGTAATCCCAGGATTCCAGAGGCTGAGGCAGGAAGACTGGTGTAAGTTCAAGGCCAGCCTGTGATACACAGTGACCCCTGTATCAAAAACAAAACAAAAACAAACAAAAAACCTCCAAACCCAAGTCAAAAATATTCTCCCTGAAGTTTCTGTAGAATAAGCATTCCCAGATTATGGTAGGACTAAATAAAAGAACACTAGGCAGTTATGTCTGAAAACAGTGACTTTTTTAACCTAACTTTTAACAAAATCATGTAACCAATGAATAAATTACACAATAATGGCTTTTAAACTTTGCTTTTTAAAGATGCTTCAGGGACCAAAAAAAAAAAAAAAAAAGCAAGGGCAAGAGAAAGAGATTAAGCAGGCAGAGGGAGCAAGACCCCTACTCTCACTTTGAGAATAAAGAGCTCTGCTCGGCACAGGATAGAAAATGTTCCAATCTAGCCAGGCACGGTGGCACACACCTGTAATCCCAGCATTCAAAGGCTGAGACAGGAGGATCACTGTGAATTTGAGGCCAGAGCTTACAGGGAGTTCAAAACCAGCAACTAAATGAATGAAGTTGAATGTAAGGATCCATAACATTTCTTGTTTGGACTGTGCCCAGATTTTTTAATTGCTTGTGTTCCAACATAATTTCACAGTGTTACGTACCAAGTCAAGGCCCTAATTTGTACATGCTTTAGCACAGAGATCTGTCTCTGAGCTATTGTAGTTTGTATTTTGTTTTAACTTTTTTTTGCTTATAAGAAGAGAACTCCAGCCTTTCAGCAGGAACCACCATCTTCCAGTAATTTGCCAAAATGACAAACACAAAAGGGAAAAAGGAAGGCAGCCCCATATATGTTCTCTAGGCCTGTTAGAAAACTTGGGGCGGTTCCTTTGGCCACATCCATGCGAGGCTACAAAAAGGGTAAAACTGTAGACATCAAGGGAATGGGTACTCTTCAAAAAGGAACGCCACACGCAAGTCACCATGGCAAAACTGGACAAGTCTCTAATGCTACCCTGCATGCTGCTGGCACTGACGTAAACAAGCAAATTAAGGGCAAGATAGTTGCCAAGAAGATTAATGTGCATCTTGAGCAAACTGAACACTCAGAGTAGAGATCACTTCTTCAAATGTGTCAATGAAAATCATCAGAAAAAAAAAAGCAAGCCAAAGAGAAAGGTACTTGTGTTCAACCAAAGCGCTAACCTGGCCTGCCCAGAAAAGCACGCTTTGCCAGAACCAGTGAGCAGGAGCCTGAACTGCTGGAAGCTGCTCCCTATAATCCATGGCATAGGCTGGGGATGGAGCTGTGCCACTCAGCACCTAATTAGTGGCAAGTGTCCTAGGCCCTGCTTAAAAGTAAAGAATCGTCCTGTGTTGTGAGGATGGTTTTCTTAATTCAGGAGGTGTGGAGTGTCTTTACATCAGCAGAACAAACATTTGGAGCAAAATCTCACTGCACCTAGTTAACTGTGTCAGGTCTTCACTCTCTAGGATTTTTCCTGCTGAAAGATATTGCTGAGATATTGTGCAGGTGTATATCCAAATGGCCAAATATTTATGAAATATTTATATTGGCTTGAAAATCCTCGCAAGGGAAAGATGTATCAAAATAAACACAAGTCACTGTATGGTATTTCAGTTAAATAAACTGTTTAAAGCACTCCCTCCCCCAAAATAAAATAAAGAAGAAAAATCTATTAACCAGATGTAGGGGCAGGTCTGTAATCCTAGCTAAAGAGGCTGAGGCAGAAAGATCTCAAATCTAAGGTCATTCCAGGCAACTTACAGACTTGATCTCAAAATAAAATTATAAAAAGGATCCCAGCACTCAAGAAGCTTAGGCAAAAGGATTATCGCAAGTTTGAGACCAGCGTGGGCTACAAAGTGAGCTCAAGGCTGAACTGCATTTTGTCTCAAAAAGACAAAAAAAAAAAAAAAAAAAAAAGATAAAAAGGACTGAAATGTAACTTAGTGCTAGAGCACTTTTCCAGAATGCATCAGGCCCTGAGTTCAACCCTCAGTAATACAGAAGAAAGAGGAAGAGAAGGGAGAGGGGGAAAGAGGAGGGGGGAGGAAAGGAAGGGAGAGAAAGGGGATAGAGAAAGACCAATTTATGACTTATGTACCTCAATCATTTGTTACATTACAGAACTGCTCTCTTGGCCAGACATGGTGACACACACCTATAACCTCAGCACTCGGGAGGCCAAGGCAGGAGACTGCTGCAAGTTGGAGGCCAGCCTGAGCTACACACTAAAACCCTGTCTCAAAAATAATAAAGATAATAATAAAATGAAGAACTTCTCTATCAGCATTAAGGCTATAAATAATGTTATCTTTGGGCAAAATTATCTAGTTTTTAGCTATATGGACAATGCTTATTATGGATCTATTTCAGTTGCTACTTTTTAATAATTTCTCCATCTTCTGTGATGTTGCACTATCAGCAGAGCTCATAAGTCAGGCCTGGACATATTACAGGTCTTGGGGTCCCCAGAGAGTTTCTCTGGGGTTTTGGGTTCATGCTTTTTACGTGCTTTGGTTGGTAGTATAAAGCACATACTATTCTTGATTTCTAAATGCAAGAATTTAAAAGTTGACCCTGAGTGAAGAATCCGAGCTCTGCAAGACGTCTTCAGCAGTCGTCATCTCAAACTGATTAGGGCCTCCACACTCCCTTCCCAGGTAACTGCTGGGAGCAGTGGCTGTGTGGCCCTGAATGGCTGGAAGGGATCATCATCTCTTGGACAGGAAAGCTGTCACTTAAGAAAAAACTGTACTGTTTGCCTGCTAGCCATATGCGTCTTAGAAACTTGTGTGAGGTTTTCTGTATTTGTTTTTATTTTTGTTTTTGATTTTTTTGGTACCAGGAATCAAACTCAGGACCTCACACTTCCCAGGCAGGCACTGGGCCACTGAGCTATACCCCCTGCAGCACTGTGTTATCTTTACAACGCAGTACCCTATTGGTAATCAAACTAAAGTTACTAGTTCGATGTTTAACAAACAAGAGTGTCAATACTAAACCATTTCACAACCCAAAACTATAAAAACAACAAACCACAACTTCGTAGACTTTTTGAGAAAATAGTACATATAGGAAAATGTTTTAGAATTCTAAATGTTTTGGAATTTAGATCTTTTAGAATTTATGCAAAGTAATTAGGTTGAAAATGGTTTTTAGAAAAGAGAAGCTTTTCAAAGCTGAGCAGTTTAGAAGGTCCCATTCTAGGACCTATATGCCAGGAGAAAGAACGAGGTTAGAATCTAGAGCAGTCACCTTCAACCAGGGGCCTCTGCAGCAATGTCTGATTTTACTTCTAGTTGTCACAACTAGAAGAGGTGGTACCATCGTCCAACAAATTAACAATAGAAGTCGAGGATGCTGCTAAATGAACATCCGACACGAGAGCCCACACGGCATGAAATTATCTGTCCTAAAATGTCTACAATACTGCTCCTGAGAAACCCAACTGAAAGGAAGCTACAGTAGGGTTTCAGTACTCAGGAAAAAAAGCATGACTATCTGAGTGGGGAGCTCAGAGATTATCTAGTTCAGTACCTCCCAGAAGAAGAAAACAAACTTCAATCAGATTAAAAGGTTACACTCATAGCCAGGCAAGGCAACACAGGGATATAATCCCAGTACTCTGGGAGGCTGAGACAGGAGGAGCATAAATTTGAATCCCGGTTGGGAAATTCAGCAAAGACCTATCTCAGAATAAAACAGGCTAGGGATGTAGTGCAATGAAAAGACCCTGAGTATAATCCCCAGTACTGTTTTAAAGAAAGAAAAAAAAAAAAAAAAACAAAGGACTAAGCCCAGAGTTACAGAGCTATTCAGTAACAATATTGTTTATATCAAGGAACTGTAATAGAGGTAACTGAAATATGGATTAATCCATTTACCAAACAGTTATCAACCAGCCGCGCAGTGGGCCATGGATTTTCCAGGTACTAGAGAGCCCAGTCAAGAAAAGTCAGGGAACAAAACGAAGACCCTGCTCTGCATGGAGCTTATATCTTACAGAGAAAACAGTAAATAAATAATGCATATAAAATACTGTTTGGTAATATAAAGAATAATAAAGAAGGACATGGTATAGGAAATAGGGAGAGGTAGCAATTTTTTTAAAAAGTGGTCAGGAAGCACTTTAAATATGGCAAGTCCTGTGGGTATTTAGAGCCAGACGTTCCAAGCCCACTCTAGGGACAGCAGTCAGTCCAAGGAACCTCGAGAAGAGTGACAGATCGCGACAGGCGATGGGAGGTGACAGGACACAGGTCACAGGCCTTGCAGGCCGCTGGAAGGCTACTGGGTCATCCTCTGAATGAGATGGGAAGCCATTGGTTTTTTGAAAAAAAGGGCAGTACCATTAAGTTACCACGCGTGGTAGTGCACATCTATAATCCCAGCACTTGGAAGGCTGAGGCAGGAGGACTGCTATGAGTTCTAGGTCAGCCTGGACTACCAAAAAAATAGTTTGAGAAAGAAGAAATACGTGATATTTATGCTCAAAGAAACCACTCATGAACTATATTTATGGGACTGAATATCTGTTCACATAATAATTCAAAATTACCTCAAAATGTGCTAATATCTGTATACTTCAAACAGCTAATGAAATATTTTGCTAAAATGGATACAATAACAGGATACCCCAAGGAAAATGGGACATGACAGAAAAAGAGATTAAAAAAGAACCCAGTTCCTTCGGTGACAGCATAAAAATGTCTGGAGACTCTTCTATTTAAGGGGATACTGCTTTAATTCAAGTAATATCTTGTGTTTCCCAAATATTATTTTATATACACAAGATATAAAAATAAATTGTCTAAGGTCAAAGGAGTAAATCACCCTCTGTATTACTATCTACTATCCTTGCAAGTAATTATTTATACCCTATTTTTAATTTCAAAGCTAATGCCTCTATTATTAGCCTGTAAGATTAAGTCGATACTTTCACAATACAATGCACTCTGGACATTATAAAGTACAGGTTTACATATCACGACATTGTGTACTAAAAGCTCAAAGTAAAGATGAAATAGACTGCCTAATTTTAAATCTAAACTGGGTGTGGTGGCACAGGCCTGTAATCCCAGCACTCGGAGGCTGAGGCAGGAGGATTGTGGCAAGTTTGAGGTCAGCCAGCACTACATAGAAAGTTCAAGGCCAGTGTAAACTACATAACGAGACCCTGCCTCAAAAAACAACAAAAAAAAGTATGTAATTTTAAATCTATGACATTTCTGTACATTTTTATTTTTGTTTTGTTCTGTTTTTTCTGGTACCAGAGATCAAACTCATGACCCTGCGCTTGCAAGGCAGGCACTTATGCCACTGAGCTAAATCCCCAGCCAATCTGTAAATTTTTAAAATTCATACTATGCTTTCAAGTCCAGTAACTGATAGATCTCACAATACCCAAAGGGAGAGGTAAACATCAGGGTCGCTTTCTCTTCTTTTCTTTTTCTGCTCTGAGATTGAATTCAAGGCCTCGTGCATACAACATAGGTGTTCTAGTGCCGAGCTACACCCTGGTCCTTCCGAAACTGTTTTTATTTTGAGAGCATCTTCCTACACTGCCAGCCTAAACTCAAACTTGTGATCTTTCTAGCCTCCAGTCAGCAGGGTTACAGGCAACAGCCAACAAGCCCAGAAAGCTACTTCCAAGGGGCCAAGACCAACGTTCAGAAGATCAGTGCCCTGCTCCCTGAGCACAGCAACTGTCGGCTCCCTTCTTCTTTACTGTATGTCTCAAAAATAAGCTGCTTCTCCTATACAGTGTCATTAGCCCCATTACCTTCACAGTGTTGTGAATTTCAGAGGTCATTAGGTTTCTGGCTGCCACAATCACGTCTTGGCACTTCTTAGTAGCAAAGTGAGAATTGATATTACGAGCATATTTCAGCAAATCAGTAGTGTCTCCTTTTAGAAACCTCATCCCTTTTAGGGCATTTTCAAATTCTTCAGTGGACTGTATGATCTGAGAAAGAAAAATATTTTTAGAAAAGAATTATATACTATCATCTTTCAGTATGTGTAAGGGATTGGAACCAGGTCCTCCTCAGATTCTAAAATCTATGGATGCTCAAAACATATAAAAAAGTGTCATATTTGCAGACAACCTACACACACCCTCCATACATTTTAAGTCTTTACTGCTAAGACTTAATGTACTGTAAATGCTATGTAAATAGTTGCCTGTGCTGTATGGTTTAAGGAATACTAAGACAGAAAAATACTGACAATAGAAATACAAATATTTCTCTAAATATTTTCAGTCTGCAGCTGGTTGAAACCAAAAATGCTGGACCCATGGATACAAAAAATTAATTGTCCATATATTCCATTTAAAGTTAAAATTTCAAATCCAATGTATAGAAAAAGAACATTGGGGATGATGGGAAAGAAAACAGCACAGATAAATCTATAGTTACCCCAAAGGACTGTGTGGGACCAGGCACAACACAGGGTCATTTAGATCTTAGAATAAATCACTACCTACACTATTCCAGGGTTAGTTTCATTTGGAAGAGTATCTGCAACAAACATTCATGACTCTGGTAAAGGTGCAAATCACTTTAAAATGTATATACTTCTTTTAGTATTCAAGAAAGTACTAAAAAGCAAGCAAAAAGAAAATCACATAATAGCTACGACAGTTGATCAAGTATAAAAGAATAAAGAAAACACACTTCATATACTTCCCCCAGAGAGGTAGGAAGCCAGAGAGATCAGAGAGTCTGTTTCTTCGTATTTATAATGTTACTACAAGCTGTAACTAAAGAGCAAAAGATGGGCAACAAAAAAATTAAAAAGAGCACTAGGAATGGACAGCACCTACGCCCCGCCCTTCTGTGCTGCCCGCCCCTCACCTCCTCGTACTGCCGCAGCTTGCTGCTGCTCGTTGGGATAGAATAAACCAAACAGTTCTTGATGAGGCATTCGGACAAGTCCTCCCAGATCACGCTGCCCAGCGTCTCGGCCAGCAGGATTTTAGACGATTCCTCATTCTCTGTATCAGTGTCAAGAGGCAAATCTGAATTCAAAAGAGAAAATTTTAAACAAGACACCATGTACAGTACTGACAGATTCTTACATTCCCTCATTCTCTAGGATTTTGGGGATGATGGGAAAGAAAACAGCACAGATAAATCTATAGTTACCCCAACGGACTGTGTGGGACCAGGCACAACACAGGATTATGATCATTTTATTTTCACGGCTCCGCTGAATCATGTGAACTACTTAACTGTCCGTTCTCTATGAGGTATTAAGTCAGCTACATTGTAATAATCTTCTGTGAAGCCTCTGAACTGATTACATGACAAGCACTCAGAAGATCTACATGTGCCATTAAAACCAGTTCAGAATAAAATCTCACTTCATAATGAATAAACAGACTTTTCCCACCTCTGTGTGGACTCTAAATATTTAAGTAAAATAACAATAAATACTTTACATTAAAGCATAATACGTGCGGGGCATGGTGGCACATGCCTATAATCCCAGCACTCAGGAGGCTGAGGCAGGAGGACTGTTGTGGGTTCAAGGCCAACGCAGGGTACCAAATGAGTCCAAGGCCAGCCTGAACTACACAGTGAGAACCTCTCATAAAGACAAAAAAAAAAAAAAGAGGGTGTATGGTTGCAAAGGGAAAGCACAAGTTTTGTGGTAATGAGTCTGTATCTTGACTGTAGGAACAGTTACAAACATCTACACATGTGATAAAACTACATACGCACACATGTGAAACCCAAATACGCTCCGCATTTTACTGATGTAAATTTCCTGGTTTTGAGGATTGCAGTGAGTTCAAGGCTAGCCAGAGCATTAGCTACACAAGACATTAGTAACGGGGAAAATCAGGTGAAGGATACATCTTCTCTTTATAAGACTACTTTAAAATTAAAAACTTTTGAATCAAAAAAAGGAAGCTGGGATTTAGCTCAGTGGCTTAAGCGCCTGCCTGGTAAGCACAAGGTCGTGAGTTCACTCCCTGGTGCCAAAAAAAAAAAGGAAACTGAAATTACTTCTTGTCAGACATAACTCCACTGTTTTGCTAGGACATTTCCCTGTAATCACTGCATCACTAAATTACTACTGTACTGTCAGACATTAGGCATGTTAGTCACTTCAACTATGTCACATACCACACTGCTGACCCAGTCAGTATCAACAGAATAATTTCAATCTAATACCATTATACTGTATCAGCACTATGTGTGTATGTGAATATTTTGTGCATACACCACAATTTACAGTGATATTTACATGAAAATTGTAAATGGTAGTTAAAATGGAGGCTGAGGCAGGAGGATCACATTAAGTTCACTCTTATGCAACATAGTTCTAGAAACTTTAGCAAGAACAATTAGATAAGAGAAAGAAACAAAAGGAATAAAGATAGGAAAAGAAGAAGTTAAACTATCATTATTTGCAGATGACATGATATTCTACATAGAAGAAAACTCCATTAAAAAACCAGTAGATTTAATAAGCAAATTCAGTAGTGTAGCTGGATACAAAGTCAGTACTCAAAAAGCAATAGCCTTCGTGTACACAAATCACAAACTCACTGAGAGCGAAATCAGGAAAAAATCATGGAAAAAACACCTTTCACAATAGCATCCAAAAAAAAATGAAATTCCTAGGAATCAATCTAACAAAGGACATAAAAGATCTCACATTGAAAACTACAGTACTCTAAAAAAGGAGATTGAAGAGGACATTAGAAAATGGAGATATCCATGCTTTTGGGTAGGAAGAACCAAGAGTGAAAATGACCATACTTCCAAAACTATTACACAGATTTAATGCAATTTCAATCAAAATCCCAACAGCTTATCTCACAGATTTAGAGGTATCTCACATATATCATAAAATTCATCTGGAACCAAAAGAGACCTAAAATAGCAAAGGCAATTAGGGGCAACAAAGGTAAGACAGGGAACATCACAATCCCTGATTTGAAATTATAGTATAAAGCTACAGTGATAAAAACAGTGTGGTAATGGCAAAAAAATAAATAAATTATAAATAAAGTCCCAAAGATCAATGGAATAGATTAGAAGATGCAGAAACAACTTCAGGCATACTAAGCCACCTTATCTTTCATAAAGGTGCCCAACACATTCACTGGAAGAAAGATTGCCTCTTTAATAAATGGTGCCTGAAAAATTGACTCTGCACATGCTGAAGATTAAAACTGGATCCATATCTTTCACCATGTAGTAAGCTAAAATCGGAATGGATCAAAGATCTTAGTATTAAAAAAACATTAAATCTGCTGAAAGAATAGGTGAAACCCTTGAAGACACCAGTGTAAGCAAACATTATTAATAAAATCCTGATTGCTCAGGAACTATCACGAAGAATCAACTGAGATCTCATCTTATTTAAAAGCTTTTGCATAGCCAGAGACTACTAAGTGTGAAGAGGCAACACACAATGTGGGAGAAAACGTTTGCCAGCTCTTCCTCAGACAAAGGATCACCATCAAGAACAAATAAAGAACTCAAACAAATCATATCTCCCAAATTTAAAGACCCAATCTAAAAATGGGCATCTGAGATGAACACACACGTCTCAGATGAGGAAATACAAACAGCAAATAAATACATGAAAAAATGTTCAACATCACTGGTCATTTAAGAGATGCTAGCTAATTAAAACAACACTGAGATTCCATCTCACCCTGGAAAGAATGGTTATTATCAAGAAATCAACCAATAACAAATGCTGGAGGGTCTGTGGGTAAAGAGGAACTGTTCTCCACTGTTGGTGGGAGTGTAGATGGGTATAACCGATATGAAAATCAGTTGGAGACTGCTCAAAAAACTAGGTTTGGAGGTCCCATTTAACCCAGCTACCCCCCTTCTAGGTGTCTTCCCAGAAGCACTAAAAACATCGTACCACAGCAATGTATGTGCACAATTTGGGTTTCTTTGTTTCTTTTTTGTTTTTGTACCAGGGATTGAACTCATGACCTTGCGCTTGCAAAGCAGATGCTTATGTGGCTGAGCTTGTGTCTCAGTAAGAGGAAGATGACCCAAAGGAGGCTGCACACGGGGAATATGCCCTGGCAGGCACACTGCAAAGGTCATCTACAGGCAGAGGCTTCAAAAAAACCAAACCTGCAAACACCTGAAGAGCAACGAGACAAGGGGAAGTTCAGATTCTGTCCCTGGAAAAACTAAGGATGTTTATATTGGTAGTAAGATGGAAAAAAACAGCTACTATGAAGAATCTGCAAACCTATCAACCACGTCATAAAAATTCAGATTTGTTTTGAATGATTCCACATAATAAAATTAGTATCAATAAAACAGACATTACAAGGTAATATATTCTGACAAACTTTTAAAATAACTCCTCTTAAAGATTAAATTTGAAAATGGAAATTTTGGTAATGGTACTGAGTAAAGATAGGAGAGATGTTTTAAAAACAAAACAGTATTTCGAAATTTCGTTGCAGTTTCTTTTTCTTTTTTTTTCTTTCTTTTTATCATTGAATAAAATGGATTAAAAAACAGTAACCTTGGGGCCGGGGATTTAGCTCAGTGGCAAGCGTGAAGTCATGAGTTCGATCCCCGATACCAAAAAAAAATCCAATAACCTTCCACATACTTAGTTACCCCAACGCAAGAGGGAACCCCAAGGTAGCACAGAACAGCTTACCAAGTGATTTCCTTCTCACTAATGATGCTCAGGATGGCAATCAGACCAAATGACAGAGTTGACAGAGAAGCCTAAGACTGAAGCATTAGATACCTGGGTTAATCACCTCTCTGATACCCTTCAATTCTTAGGTGCTTCGCTTGCAACTCTGTTTACATCTAATAAAAATAAAATTCTAGCTGGGTGTGGTGGTGCACGCCTGTAATCCCAGCACTCAGGAGGCTGAGACAGGAGGATCACTGTGAGTTTGAGGCAGCCTAAACTGCATCATGAAATCCTGTCTCAAAAAGACAAAATAAAATAAATTCTATTTCTGCCTTAATGAAGAATCCAGGAAAAAGAAAAAACTACTTTGGATTTCTGCAGTTTACAGAAGGCTTCAGAACTCTCTACTCCTGTTGAAATAATGTAAGGAATTCCTTAATTTACATAAGAATGAATTTTTTTAAGACGGAGTCTCACTCTGTAGTTCAGACTGGCTTTGATTCATGTACTTCCCGCCTCAGCCTCCTGTGTACCAGAATTACAAAGCATGCACCACCTTGCCCTGCTACGTGACTTATCTATAACAGTATATAAATACAGGAAGACCTCCAAACCACAGCTACATTCTTTTTTATTTTTTCCAGAGCAAGAATGTTGGTGGACTACTCAACAAGACAACAAAGAAAAGCAAAAAGACAGTGGACTAAACTAAAAAACATTATTAAAGCAAAATATCAGAAGAAACTATTTTTAACAGTATAAAAGCCCCCAAAAATTGATTCAAAGCAACACAGAAACTGTTTCTGATATGAATATATAAATATCTAACCAACAGCCCAAATTGAAATGAAATTTATTTCTGTTAAATATAGTTAGTTGATAAGACTAATTGGAGATTTTCCTATGGAATATGTAAAACACCATGGGGTTCATTTCTCCTTGTCTATAAAAAATACAAGATTCCCAAAATATGTTATTAAAAGTCCAGCAAGAGAAGAACATCCCAGAATTCAACTAAAACAGCATTACAAATACGGGGGTATCACTGGTGACCCAATTTGCCAATACAGGGGAAGGAAAAACTGTAAGAAATTAGTTCTACTTTATTCCGATGGTATAACTTACTACAGATCCTTCCTTCACTCATATTATGGGCATTTCTGCCTTAAAGTAATAATCATTTTTTTAAAACATACCCTTCTAAAATATAAAAAGCACTGCTCTGGGGATACACACCTAGAAGATATTTCTGGAGCACTTCAAGTACCAGTCGGATCTTTGCAAAAACTTCAGATGGCGATGGATGTTCCAGGTCAGTCAACAGAGATTCAAAACGAACAACAACTGCATTAGTCTGGCTTTCTATCCCAGCATGAAGGGATGGGCAGGATGCCAGAGGCCTAAGGATATACTTCAGCAACATCTGACCTGAAAAGTCATATGAACAGTCATCAAAAATCACTAGAAGCTGAGCAAGGAATAGCAAGCCTATAATTCCCGCACTCTGGAAGACTAAGACAAATCACAAGTTTCAGCTGGGCATGGTGGTGTATGCCTAGTAATTCCAGCACTCTGGGAGGCTGAGGCAAGAGAACTGAAAGTTTAAGCCCAGTCTGGGACAATTTAGTGACTGAGTCACTAAGCTGAGCCCTGTCTCAAAAAAAAAAAGGTTGGCGATGTAGCTCAGAGCAAAAGCCCTGGGTTCAACCTCCCAGTACCATTAAAAAAAAAAAAAAAAAAAAAAAAAAAGAGGAGGAAGAAAACAAGGAGGAAGAAGACAAGGTGCAGGAGAAGGGGAGAGGAAGGGGAGGAAGAAGAGGAGGAGGAAAAGGAGGAGAAGGAAGAGAGGGAAAAAGAAAAGGAGGAGGAAGAGAAAGAGGAGGAGGAGGAGGAGGAGAAGGAGGAAGCGGAGAAGGAGGAGAATTTCAAGTTTAAAGCCCCTCCACCAAAGAAAAAGTTTAAAGCCAGTCTGGGCACCTTAAGGAGATCCTGTCTCAAACAAAAACACTGTAACGGTTTGGGGATGCAGCTAAGTGGAAAGGCTCTGGGTTCAATCCCAAATGCTACCAAAAAACACAAAAACAAAAACAAACCAAAAAAAGGACCCTTAAGCTTTATAATCAAAATACCTATAACATGATGTAATGCACTGCCAGTTTTCCACTGAAGTTTTCCAGACTGTATACATTTATTTATTAAAAATAAATACGAACTAATTTTTGTAGAAAAAGGAAAAAAATAGTCCACAATAAAAATAATATTTATGACAATTCCCTTTGATAAACCATATGGCCAAACAGCATCATTAATACTCTTAAAGAATATTTTATAATCTTTTCTATCATTCCGTTAGCACTGGACCTTCTGAGAATCCATGTAAATTAAACAAAGTAGCATGCTTTACCAAATGATTTAAGCTTAGCATGTAGCTCTCCAAGAACAGAAAATGCCAAAAGGACAGAACTGATGGGTGGTATAGGTGTCTTCTCCTCCTTTTGGGATTCTGCAGTGCATAAATGAAGCTCCGTTTGCAGGTAAAATTCTAAACTGCTGGTATCTAATAAAAGAGAGGAAAAAAATCAGCTGCTTCAGCAATAGAAGATACTCCCACAGCCCATTCACTACTGAGATTTCTAAACATGTGGTTCCATTACTAGGTACTTGTCTACCCAAATATAATTATGACACATACACTCCCTTAGATATATTTTTAAAAGAAAATAAGTTTGTTGATATGTCTGAAGAATCAAATTAAGTACAAAACAAAGATAAACTTAAAAGAAATACTAAATAAATATGTATTGAATGAATGAAAGCAAAGAATAAAAAATGAGTTCCTAGTTTCATAATCCTCCTCTTCCTCTTCTGGGGTGTGTGTGTGTTTGTGTGTGTGTCTGGGAATTGAACCGAGGGTTTAGTACACGCTGAACAAGTGCTCTAAACAGCTATATGGCTGTCACTTTATGTTCTTTTTACCATGAGAATAGCCTGCCCAACAAGTTTAACAGGTAGACCACATTACAACAAAGCGCTCAACAAACCTCCCATCTCTATTAATTTATAGTCTACATGAAAACACAACCTAGTATGTCCTAGATTTCCTTTGAAACATCTGATCTACATACATACTTAGCAGCTAAAATGGATCTAGGAAAGGGAGCAAAGGGAGGTTATGAAGTTTCCCTTGAAATACACAAAATTTCAAGATCCTGTATTGGGAAATATGCCAGATGGTGTGGCCTTTCCACAATCCTTCTGAGATTTTACTCCCAGAGTAAACACATCAAGGGAGCACACATCAAGGTGGGCAAAGGAGCTGACAGCCAAACAGTGTAAATCAAAGTGAGGCCTGCATAATACTACTTCTTCATCTTGAAAAAAAACTTGTTTTACAATCCTGTCACCATATTTTTCCCAAGAATTGAAAAAAATTAAGTCAAACCCCTTGCAGGTCCACGGACCCAGGCCTTTTTTCCTCAACAAGAGAGAGAATGGCTTAACAGCCTTTTAATGCTTTCTAGCCAAGACAAACTGCCAGGTTTAGGGCTGGTGGAAACAGCTACTTCCACCAAGGAGGAGAAAGTTAGTGTGGTCTCACATTGCTACCATCCTTACTATGGTTTCTATCTAAAATGTGTCCCAAATGGCTCTGCGTTTAGATGGTGACTGGACCATGGGGAAACTATGGCTGACTCGCCTCAGAGGTGGAAGGTCACGGGGCGGGGCGGGGGTGACCTGAAGGGTGTATGCTTGTCCTTGGCTCCTCCCTCAGCCCCCTCAGCTGGCTACCATAGTTGAACACCTTTTCCTCCGCTAGGCCCCTCTGCCATTCTATTTCTTCCTTGGAGACAGGCAACCATGGGCTGAAAGTGTGAACCAAAATAAATCTCTCCTTTAAATTGCAGGCTGCGTGTATTTTGTCCCAGTGAGAGGACAGTGACCAAGACTCCCCTGTCATACCCTCACCACGTGACCTCCAGCCACCCAATCATCCTCCTTGGGGAAGGGGACAAAGGAGGGATGGAAGGAAAGTAAAGTGAGAACAATTGAGGGATTTAGATGAGTTGTTGTTCCTAACAAAGCTTTTTGCTTAACATGACAACCCAACACAGACTTGTGAGATTCTTATACAAGATAGTGTATTTAGAATATGTTCTGAGGCCAAAATAGTTCAGGCAGATTAAGCAAAGCAGGCCACCTGAATTCAGCAGCACCTTTTGATGGTGGGAACTTCCACACAATCAACTTCCGCCACTCTTCTCCAAGATGGTAAAGTATATTCTGTTTCTGTATGGTAAGCTCCATGCTGAGAGACTTCAACATTTTTAAATCAAAACACTTTCGTGCTTTTAATAGCTTCAAGCATTTCTGTGCCTGGTAGTAAAACAAAATCACTGTTAAACATTCCATCTGGATTCAGAGCAATTAGGATATGCTTGTATGATGATAAAGAATGCAGAGAACACGAAGTATTCTAGAAACAAATTCCCAAAAGCACTAATTGGTTGCGCTTTGCAGAAAGCGTTTAGTACCTCTTCCAGATGCCGAGCAGCAGTGACATATTTTCTCTCTGCCAATGCACAATTATATTCTTCGATAGCAGTAGAAAACTGAAAAGATAAGACTAAGTTATTAGGCGTTTTATCTTATTTTATATGTCTTGTTTCTATTTTGTGAAAAAAAAATTTTTTTAAACCCATCATTTAGTCAGGGAATACACACTGAATAATGAGTCCAACTAGGAAAAACAACTTTCTCACCAGAAACCACTGTAGTTGCATTAACTAACCTCTTGTAGCTGTTTAAGCAAACTCAAGACCATGGAGTCTCTTTCCAACTGTTGCTTCAAGTCCGTAAATTCAGCAGTTGATACATGAAGATCCCGGCGGACCTAATTCATACATCAAAAATAAGTAGTATTAAGCTATACCATACCTGAGCACGAAAACATTAAGACACTCTCACAGGTCAGGATAATTCATGTGGAAACTGAATACTAGTTCAGACTAAAATAAAAATCGCAGAAGGCAGTAGGAGAGGCCTTAGGGTCTGCCTTGTCCAAATCCTTTTCCTATGCAAGAACACCCATTCCCATCAGGTCATCTTGCTTGCTTGCTTTTTTTCTTTTCCTTCTTCTTTTTTTCTTCCTTCTTCCCTTCCTTTTTTTTTCCTTCTTTCTTCTTTCTTTTCCTTTGTTCCTAGCCATCCTTCCTTCCTTTCCTTTTTTCCTTCTTTCTTTTTGGGTTTTTGAGCCAGGGTTTCACTATATATTCCAGGATGACCTCCAGTTTACAGCTAACCTCCTGCCTTTGCCTCCTGAGTGCGGGAAATAGACATCTACAACCACGCCCAGCTTTTTATTGTTAAACTGTTTTCTTTCAACAGAGAGTTCATCTACTTGGATTAACAGCAAGGTACCTTCATTGTCAAGTTCTACAAGTTCTATCCTCATTGCCATTCATTCTACAGTTGAACAGTTTTAACTATTAAAAACATTTTTCTATGTTGAGGCAGAATCCGCCCCATCTTTTTAGAGGTTTTACATCATCAACTATTTCCTGTCTTCTATACCTTTAACCTCTGCCTACGTGAGTCTTCATTCATGAAATATACAGTGAATAAATACCTACCCGTGCATGCCTCCTTCTATCACATTTAAATAAGTTAAATTTCCCCATCTTCAGGGAAAAAATTCCCACCACCTCAGCATTCATCCTATTCTCAGCAGTTGCGTTATTTCTCTTCTCCTCCATACAAATAAGCTTCTCAAAATAGTGACCCACACTTACTGTCTTTTCTCTCACCTCTCTACATTTATCTACACCTCACTGTGATCAGGTTTCTAGTCCCACCATTTCCCCAACTGTTCCTGGCAAAAACACCAATCAATTGCTTGTTGCTAAATCCAAAGAACACAGTACTAGTACTTTCTTTCCTTCTAAAATATTCTTATTCTAGACCCTAATGATTTTCCTTCTAAGTCTCTGGCCATTCCTTTTTCCCTTCTTTTTGGGAACTTCATTTTCCCTCGGATCACACACACTGATATTACTACTTTCTCTCTCATCATCGTCTTGAGGGAGACACCGCCCTACCTTCATCCAAGAACATTTAATGTCTGAAAACATTTTTTTTGGTTGCCACTGTGAGGGAATTCTAGCATCCAGTAGAGGCCAGATTACCACTAATATCCTACAATTATATGGACAGAGCCTCTCCACGACAAAGAACTATCCAACCCAAAGTATCAGAGGTGCCAAGACTGAGGCATTCTGCTTCAGATACTCTCTGAAAGTCTCATTTATTCCCTCGGCTTCAGTTTCTAATACTGTTACTGCAGGTCCACATCACCTAAACTCTAAACATATACATGGATACTGCGATGCACAAACTGTCCCCCTGAAGTCATTTGCCCTTGTTTTTCCATAGTAATGGCACTCACCCAGACTACATGCTCCAATTCCTTCATGGGTAGTGTGACTACACAGATGTCTAATATCTTACTGCTGGAATTTATGCAGAAGTGATGTATGATGCGCACTTATTCTGAGTCTTACAAAACTGATGTGCCTTCTTAATGCTTTCCCTTTGCCCTTAATCTGTAGCTATGACATAGTCATGAGAAAAGACCAGCTTTGGCCACCAAAATAAAAATGCTAGAGCAATGCCTCGACTGTCCTGAATATGCACTACCTCATTAAAGTGCAGATTCTGATTCAGTAGTTCTAGGGGGCCGAGATTCCACATTTCTAAAAAGCTATCAAGTACTGCCAACGTTCTGCAGACCTGGGGACACAAATCTCTCCAACGCCCCATATTTCTGTACAGTCTTGCAAGTAAGGCAATGACTGTGTTCCTGGGCTATCTTTTCAAAGATATCTATGCAGTAAGTGGCCTCCCTCCGAACCAAAAGGGTGACACGCCTGTTCAAGAGCCCACATTTAGGAGCCCTGTTCTACAGTGTAGTCCCCTGCACACGTTCCTGTAGAATGTGAGACAGGATAACAGGCAAAATGCAGATATTCTGGATGTGCTGAGTATAAACTGATCTATGTCTCACCCAGGAGCCTTATGTCTTTAACCAGACTTCCTGAAATTATAGTGTCTTAATTTACTCTCAGGTAGGTTACAACAGCTCTCCTTGTGCTGTTGACACAGACCGTAGACTAGGGTGCCTAGGCCCCTAACTGCAGATCAACTTGCTAGCTTACACTATCATTTAAAAAACAACACAAAAGTTATCTTGTTCGTGTAACCGCATCTCGATGTCTGTTTTTCTTTTTCCCCTTTTTTTTTTAACAAAAGTGTGGCCTTCATCTTTTTATACTCCAATTGCCTCCAGAAGTTCACTTGAATATACCACGGGCAACTTAAATTTAATCCCTCAAATCTACAAAAATCCACTCTTTCTCTAGATTCCAAAGTAAACCGAGCTAAATCCCCTAGTTATCCTTTTCTCCTATATCTTTCACTGTCTCCATTAACATGTCCCAAAGATTCTACCTCATGAGAAAAGAAAGAAAAAATGGCAATAAATCTCTTGTAAATAAGGAAGAGAAGACAGGTTAAAGGAAAGGTATATTTTGGGGGAAATAGGGAAAAAAATCAAGTTACATCACGGTCAGGTACAAACTGCCTGTGATGTGAATGCAATCATTATCTGTACCTAAAATGTACCAATAAACTTAATTAGTTTAAAAGGAAAAAGATTCCATGTCATCGATGTCACCAACATGAACCATTTTGCTCCACCCCCATTGCCACTGGCTTGAGAGTAGATCACCACCTCATTTCTCCTGAATTATTTCAACTGCCTTCTAACACTCTGCCTTCTCATTTCCCAGGCTCATTTCCCTCAAGTCCTTTCTTCAAACTACAAGCAGAACAAGACTCCTAAAACTCAAATCTGATGTTAATCCCTTGCTTAAAATTCTCCACAGCTTCGACAATGCTGTCAAGATGATATCTATAGCCGGGGATCTAGCTCAGCAGCATGGTGCCTGCCTGGCAAGCACAAGGTCCTGAGTTCGAGTCCCGGTACCAAAAAAAAACAGGTAGACTACAAGATGATACCCCCATAATACTAACATGGTACACAATGTGCTTGCTTACCTTTCTAATTCAACCTCAGGTCCCTTCCCATTGTATTCCCAAACCATCAGTTATGTGGAAGACCTGCATCTCCCCAAAAGCAATTCAGTACAGTTCTTTATATTTTCCCACTTTTCCTTCACCTCTGCCTGGCCACCAAACACTCAAATCTTGGTTTGAATTCTGTTTCCTATAGGAAGTCATCCTTGGCTACAATTTCTCTCTGTAACTGAATTATTCCTACATAATAGTGTAGCATACTATTTTATGCACCTATAGCCATCTTCATATTCATACTTCAAATACTTCGTACTTCAGCAATGAGCACATCATTTTGTACCTCGGAGGTCCTCAGCATAACAAATGATTGAATAAACCTCTTTAAAACATCCAGCTATTGAATTTAGTTCCTATGTCTGAGCTATAAATTTGAATCTTTTTCCTATATGATAGGATTTCAAATATTGAAAATATTTCCTGCCAAGGTTAAACATGCTCAGTTGTTTGCTTGTTTATTTGTTTTGTTTAATTCAAGACCTTCTCATCAAAAAGCTAACCAAAACTGAATAAATTTCATCAGCCATAATCCAGTCACAAAAATTACAGAGACCACTACTGCCTTGTTTTAAACACTTCTAACAGCACAATAAAATACTCACTATTGACTCACTAGTCAACTAAGTACAAATACTCTGGAAATGATTTTTTAACTATGTTACAGTTATACAGTAATATTTATTTATTTGTATTAAAAACCAGGCTGACTATTAAATGGGCTGATAAATAGATATTTTAGGTAACCAACTGTTTCCTCATTTGCCACTCAAATCTTAGAACTTCAGAAAAACACGTTTGTTTGCTTTCTTTCTTTAATAACGATCACATGGGAAATAGACTTGATATTTTTCCTTGATATTAAAAACCTTGAGAGTCAGGTATGGTGGCACTTGGGAGGCTTCGAGGAGGATCACTGTGAGTTCAAGGTCAGCTGAACTGCATAGTGAAACACTGTCTCAAAGAGCCAAAAAAAGAAAAAGAAAAGACCTTGAGAATATCTCAATAACATGATTTGGGGTATCAGTGATCCCTGCGCAATAATTTACAAACAGATATAGAAGACATTTAAGATTAAACTTTGTGTAAAACTGGTATCAGCACACTTTGTTTCAACTGCTTATTTTCCCTTTAAAAAAATAATGCAAGGAAAAATCCTAGTGAATTCAAATATGCACTTTTTTTCTTTCTTTCTTTTTTTTTTTTTTGGTACAAAAGATCAAACTCACGACCTCGTGCTTGCCAGGAGTTTTTAAAATTACAAAACAGATATTTCTGTTTCTAGACTTGCTTATTCTTTTTGTGAGGGTGGCACTCCAGCCAACATGGTAAACATTTGCAAAACCTGCAAGAATCTTTGTAAGAAGTACATCAAGAACTAGCCCACAAAGTGACACTGTGAAAAAAAAAAGCAAAGGCCCAATGTACACACACGGAAAGTGGCTTTACGACAGAAAGCAGAGCAGTTGTGATGACAAACCATGTCAGCTTTCCAGAAAAAGGCCAAAAAAACAAAGATTGTGTTGAAGCTGGAATGTGTTGAGGACAGCTGCTGATCTAAGAAGAATGCTAAGACTTTAAGATATGCACGCAGAGGCTGCAGGTGTAGCTCAATGGTACAGCAATTAGATCACACAGCAAAGGCCCTGAGTTTAATGTGGCAGGGGAATCATTTCAAGCTAAAAGAAGGTCAAATAATTTAGCTGTAAGCTTCATCTGTTTTTACTTTCTTATAAAAACAATACGGTCCTAATATTAATTTGTAAAGTACTACTCAAATACAAGATTATTATTATTGTAACTGAGAAATGTTTTGACCACAGAAGAGGCAATTATAGTTTTGAAAATATTTCTAATTTAGAATGACTTCATCCTACAATCATTTGGTTCAACCTCCATTTACCAATAAGAAAAGTGAGGTTTTGAAAAGTTTTACAGAATGGAGTTTCTTAGAAATCAAGAAGTATACCACCTTCCTATAAACATACCCAATATAACAAACCTTTCTTACCTCACTCTCTATCCTGGATTTCAGCAAGTCAATGTCATCGGATAACTTATCCACCTGTGTAACCAGGTCCTGTGCACTCTGCATGCTTGGAAGGAACTCACTGTACTTCTTGCTGATCATACTGCACACCTCACCCTGTGATACAGACAGAAGCATTATAATATGAGACAGTGGCATGAGTCGGGAAGACTTAGAAATACACACTTTGCCTTCCATAAGACATCTTTTTCAAAAGGATGTCTTTTGTTCATGTACCAACTTCCCACTATGTACTGCAAACATGTAGAAATAAAAATAGAAATTAGGAGAGATGCTAAGGGAAAAAAAAAGACAACTTTTTCATGTTGTAGCTGTCTTAACCCACAGCCAATGAGCCACACCAATGAGTCTTTCGAAAACACATTACTTCCATCCTTACAGGTTCCATCATTATCAGCATGTAAGAAGATCATGATCAAACCTCATGGTACAAAAGGATTGTAAAATGCTGCAGAAGAAAAAAGGTGGAGCCAGAAGTTCTCATTCAACTATGAGACTATATCCACTAAATCTAATCACATATCTAACAGAAAAGAGTGTAAGTGGATAAATGAAACCCAAAATTTGTATATTTCAGTATTAGTAATTTCTTAATTTTCAGTATTATTAATTCTTACCTATAAATTGTCAGGTCTCGTTCTAAAACTCTAAAAATTCTTTTGAGTTTCATTATTTCCTTTAATTTAAGAAACAAATTATTGAATACTGTACATTAAAGTATTCAGTGTTTCAGAAGATGTAAGAATTATGTCTGCTCTTCAATTCCTTTTAGATAAGAAAGAAACTATACAATGAAGTAACCAAAATACAGGGCCAAAATGTAATAGAGCAGAGTTGTCCTCCAGGAGCATAAATGCGAAAGACTGCCTCTCTTGAGAGAAAATGGTGTATATCTTATACAGAAGACTACACTGTGGTACAAGCTAAAAAATGGGTAGAAAATATAGGAAAAAATGGTAGAAGAATAAAGGAATAGCAAAATAAGCAAAATCTGGGGACAAAAAAAAAAATAAATGGGGTCTGCTTGGAGCTAAGATTCAAGGAATCTTAAAGGAAAGGAAAACAGTAATAGGGAACGATAAGTTAGGTCCAGAACACATAAGCGCCTTTGGAGCCATGCCCACTAGCGTAACAGCCTGTCCTCTTCGAACAACACCAAAAACAACATTAAAAAGTGTTGAAAAATCCTAACATTAAAAAGTGTTGAAAAATCCTAAAGCCAGACAACAGAGTGGTATCTTGCGCTTTCGTGGTGCATGCCAAACCCGCTTCCTTAAGTCCAGACAATGCGGGGACACACGCTACTACAGAAAAGAAACTTGAACACGGGCAAATACTGGCAAATACAACAATGTCAGGGCAAAGTGACTGTGTATGGTTCCGTGCAGCAGGTCCACGTATGTATGCATCACTGACAATTTTATGACACTCAGCGTAGCCTCCAGGGTTTAAGGATGAAGTCCATTTTAAAACGTATGGGGAGGAGCAAAATTTCTGGACGGAGGATGGCACAATTCCAGTCCTCCCCAGAACTATGACGTCCACTCACCGATGGAGAAGTGGGTGGAGATGACCCTCATACATGGGGTGGCTGATCCCATCTTTCTATCCCTCTCGAGACACCTCGAGGCTTCCAGCTGCACCTCCCGCTCTCCCCTTCTCCCTGGTCTTCCTCGTACCCCAACCCTTTTCCCCAGCACTCCCCGCAACCGCCCCTCGCTCCCCAGTACCAGGCCTCCTCAGTCCCCCAAGCGTCCCCTGGACCTTCTCCAAGCTCGCGCCTCAAAAATCCACACTCCTCAACCCTCCCACCCTGCCACCCCCGCGACGTCCCCGACTGGCCCCTTTTGGGGGGTCCCAACGCCAGTCCTCAAGCCCCATTCCCTTCCCGTCCCCTCACACACCGCCCGGCGTCCTTTTCCAGCCAACCCACAGCTGCACCGTCCTCACCTTGATCTCCTCCACCTGCCGAGTCAGACGACTGATTCGGGTGCCAAGATCCTCTTTCTCCAAGCTCCCCGAGTGAGCCAAAACTTCCGTGACGAAGGAAGCCATCGCCGCGACAGGAACGTGAAGCTCTGTGGGTCTCCGGAGAAGACAGCGCGGCACTCCAGTCCCGCCAGCGGCTGGCGCGCTAGGGCTGCCGGGAGACAGAGTCCGGTTGGGCCTGGCGCATGCGCAGAGGAGAAGGCCGCACTACAACTCCCAGCAGACCCGCGCGGCGCTGGCTGGGTTCCGCGGCTTCCCAGGGTAGGCGTGCGATGGAGGCAGGACTTCCTCCTTGGCTGTTTTCAAATGCGACGTCGCTTCCGGTCAGGCCTTCGCCGGGAGATATGAAATGTTTATACCTAATAAACGGTCCTGATGGAACCTCCCTCAATTTCAGAACGTATGTCTGGGAAATTATCTAGCCAGAAGAGCGAAGAAGCCCATCTGGATGTTTTTTCTTTAAGGGCACAGCAAGAGCGCAGCAGCCGGGTCGCCTTAGTGCATGCTTGTAATGTAAGCGCTCTGGACGCTAAGGGCAGAGAATCGCTATCCTGAACTACACAGCAAGACCTGTCTCCGAAACACACACACACACACACACACACACACACACACACACTTTCTCTTTAAAAAAAAATCTTTGTGGGCCGGGGGTTTAGCTCAGCGGCGTAAGTGCCTGCTTGGCAAACGCGAGGTCATGAGTTCGATCCCCGGCACCAAAAAATAAACTTTTTTTTTACAAAACTTTGTAAAATTAAGTTTCATTATTAAAATAGATTGCGTGGTGCAAGATACTCACAGTATAGCATGCATAGTATAACTTCTTTAAAATAGTTTGCCAAGAATGTATATATTGGGACGAGAAAAATTTTATAAATATTTAAATACTAAATTTATTGAAACATTAGTACGTTACTTTTGGCCTCTATAATTACAAGAGGATCTCACAGTGATGGCCATTAGATTCCAGACATTTCTTATTAGGATGAACTGCAGAAGTGTGAGTACAATTTTTAGCGCTCTCTCTCGCTCTCTCTATATATTTTATATTTTTCTGCAATAAACACGTACCGTTACGATTAAAACTTAATCTCCTGTTTCATTAAAAAGATATGCAGCTGGGGATTTACCTCAGTGGCTCAACACCTGCCTGGCAAGTGTGAGATCCTGAATTCGATTCCCAAAATTATATTCAAAAAACAGAACAAGATCTTATAGGAGCTAATCTCAGGTAGGTACCAACCTGTCTCTGACAATTTCATGTATATGAGGCAGTCCGTTTATCCTAGTAGAGCAAAGACAGTTTCCTGTTGCTGGAGCAAAGAAGTAAAACCTTGATTGAGACTGGAAGTGCTGAAGGACAGCCATATCATTCTGGGAGGGGCCTTTCCCTGGAAAACCAAATCAATTGCCTCTTGGTAGCTCTGTTTGTTTTGTCTTTTTAAGACAGGGTTTCACTATCCAGTTCAGACTGGCCTCAAACTCACTTTGTAGTCCAGGCTGGCCTTGAGTTACCTGTGAGAATCAGAGATTGGTTCCAGGTGCAGGGCTTGGGCATGTGTCTCCTATATCTCTGTGATTAACAGGTCATGCCCACCTGCCTAGTCGGTTTGCCATGCCCTAATCTGCTTCATTAACCTCCGAGAGAT
Source organism: Dolichotis patagonum (assembly GCA_004027295.1). Lineage (NCBI taxonomy): Eukaryota > Metazoa > Chordata > Mammalia > Rodentia > Caviidae > Dolichotis > Dolichotis patagonum. Next base: position 65,410 of record PVJX010007446.1, read on the forward strand.
TATGCCCCCCCTCGAATTCTTTATGGGCTGCTGAGAGGGAGGGGTCTTCATTTTAATATAACCACTTCCCGCTGAAAGAGGCTATGGGCTCTGCCTACTGGCAATTATGTGCTCTTCAACTACCTTGGGATGTTGTGGTTCACTAGCAGGGTAGAAGGGGTTAAAAAAAAACCTTTCAGAAGACAATGAGAAAAGAATTCATCTCTGCATATTAGCTAACTGTTCGGTTGAATTCGTTAGGATGGTGGCGAATTATTAGGTTGGGTTGTAGAGTTTAAGTATGAGAAGGAACAAGTCAGACTTCCATGCCTTCTATGAAGGAGACCATATGACAAAGAGGAATAAATCAGATAAATTACCAAGAGCCTCTGAGCCAGAGCCTTAGTAAGATTCCCCATATTATGGATTTAAGTGAAAACAGGCCTCTCAATACAAGTATTATGATTTGTGTCTGGATGTCCCCTCAAAGCCTCATGCAGTTATGGGGGGCAGCCTTTTCCAAGGTGGCTGAATCTAAAGTTTGTGACTGGTTGATTGTCTAGTGCTGGGATTAGGGTATAAGTGCTACACCTGCCCTAGGACAGATAGCCTGCATGCAGTGTAAGAGGGAAAGAGGCTTGCTTCTCCCCATTTGCTCTTGTTGCTTCTGCTGTCTTCTGCAGCCATGAATGTTTCACAGCACCCTGCCTTGGAGCCAGCTAATTATGGACTGAAACCTCTATAAACTGTGAGCTAAATAAACTTTTTTTCCTTAACTTTGGGTGTTGGGTATTTTGTCTCAGCAACAAGAGAAAAGTAACCAAAACAACAGGTGTCCCTTTGAACTGCGATGGATGAAGGGTCATTAGTGACTATTTATCTGTACCCAAAGCAGTACTAGAATCTTGCTTTCTGAGAAGTCTAACATCACCCAGAGGTTCACAGGAATATCTTTTTCTAATGAAAAAGGTGGTTTGGGATTGCCAGGATTATTCTAAGCACAATGTACAAACTTCAGACCTATCAACTAAGCACTACTACTCCTAGTTCTGTGAAAATTTAAATAGCCATTCCCTATGTAAGCTATTTCCTTTATAGCTTTCCACTGTGTTCCTGTTGTTGGCTCCCCGCTTCTGTTTTCTCCTGCCTCTAATTGCTTGCCTGCTCTGGTGGATTCCTTCTGCTGGGGTTCATGGAAATGTAGTCCTTATTATCTCTCTCTAGAAAGTCCTTCAGAACATTTTGGAGTGCTGGTTTAGTGGTCATAAATTTCCTCAGGTGTTCTTTGTCATGGAAGCATCTTATTTCTCCATCAATTTTGATAATTTTGCAAGGTACATCAATCTTGGTTGAAAGTTGTTCTTTAGAACTTGGAGTACTTCACTCCAAGCTGTCCTTGACTTGAGAGTTTGTGCTAAGAAGTCAGCTGTAATTCTTTTGGCCTTTCCTTTATAGGTGATTGGTTTCTTTAACAGCTTTTAGGATTCTATTCTTGTATTGAATTGCTGAAATCTTGGCTATGACATGCCTCTATATAGGGTTTTTGGGGTTTGTTGTTGTTGTTGCTTTGTTTTGTTTATGATCATTGCTAATTGGAGTTCTATATGCCTCATTTATCTATATTTTAAATTCTTTTTCTCTAACAGGAAATTTTTCTGTCATGATGTTTGTGAACATTTTTAATGTCATTTGTGGTATCTCCTGTTTTTTAATGACTCCAATCAATTTTAATTTATTCTTCTTTGTCTCTTCTAGCAGCTGCTGGATGGATTTCTCATGGTCCCTTGCTATTTGTTTCTGTTTGTTTTTTGTTTTGTCTTTTTGAGACAAGGTCTTGCTATACAGTTCACGCTGGCCTTGAACTCATTTTGTAGCACAGGCTGGTCTTGAATTTGCAATGATCCATCTGCGTCAGCCTCCAGAGTGCTGGGATTACACGCATGTACCTCCACACTAGCTGTCCCTTGCTGTTTTTGAGAAATCTTTCTTTTATTGGTCGCTAACTGCAAGCTTGTCTTCAGTATCTGAAATCCTGTCCTTACATTGGCCCAATCTTTTTTGAATAGTTTCAATGGAGTCTTTATTCTCCTGGATATCTGCTTGAATCTGCTTTATGGATTCCATTTCTTTCCTATGCTGAGCTTCCATAATTTGTTAAACTCATCTATTTTTTTGTCTGCATCTGCTCTAAGCATGGTGTGGATTTTGGTGATCTCTGTAGTTATCTGAGAGATTATTTCTGATTTCATTTTTTCCAGAGTCTCATTCAACTACTTTGTTGTTACCACTTCAGAGAGGCCTGATTGGGGGCCTTTGAACTGTCTGACCTCATTTTCTCCTGGATTTGCCTTTGATGAACTGAATGTCTGGGGTTGCATTGTGTTTAAGTGTCTTCTCATTTTATTTTTCCTCTTTTTTAGTTTAATTCCTGGGGTAGTGCTTGTAAATTGCCTATAGTGGGTTGCCTTATTGGTAGTATTTGGGACCTTTAGATGATGATCATTTCTCTGAGGTATCTTCTAGGTGTAGTTGGCTTTTGGGCTTTGAATTTGTTGGAATTTCTTACCTTTTCAGTTTGTTAGAGATGAGAAATTGTTGTTTATTTGACCAAGTCCCTGGTTCTTTGGCACTGTGCCAATTATACTGGTATTTCCTTAGTTAATCTCAGTCATGGAATGGCTGTTTAAAACTATAATGTCAATTTTGTCTATAGTGGTACTAATAGAATCAAATACAGCCTAGAAAACAACAAACTAAGCTAACCCTTAATGTAACCCTTTTGATCATATGAATTTGATTTGTGATTATATAACAAAATGTAAGACAAACCGGATAGTTATATGCAATATATAAATCTGTAATGTGTCAATTTAGCTCTTGAAGATTCAAACTTAAAATGGATTAAGGAGAAAATAGAGAAGTGGAAGAAGAGAAAGAGATTAGAAGAAAGATTGGAGGACAAAGGGGGATCACACCAACTTGGGGAAAGTGGTGCAGAAGACTAAAGGCAAAAAGAGATGGAGGACATAAAAGGAAGAACAAAACAGAAACACACGAGGCTAGGAACCACTTTCACACATTAAAAAAAAGCAATGAAGGAGAAAGAGAAAAAAGGAAAAGAAACAATTCACTTCCAGGATTCTCTCTGGTTTCATTGATATGTCCATAGGTTTATGGACATAGAGTCCCAAATCATGCCAACCTATCCCAGAAAGCAGTTCCTTTTTGGTGAGCTAGCAGATAATCTCAGCAGGCATCATTGGCTTGCCACAGTCCAGGATATTTCCATGGGTCTGAGTACAGCTGGGAGCTTCTGGATGGAGCCAGCAGCAGTTCTGCATTCTGAGCTCAGCCCATCTCCAAAATCTCTCTCAGCTAATGACTTTCTCCCTGTGGGAGGAATTAGTCCTCTCCACTCACCACCAGCCAGCGCAGTCCTCCACATCTGCCTCTGCCCTCCACTGCTGTGTCTCTCTGCGGAGGCTTCTGGGGTCACCAGCCACCATGTTACCATGACCATGTGTCCCAGGTTTGAACAGCTCCTCTCACCAGTGAGTCCTGTCTCAGGGCAAAGGCACTGCTAGCTACCACCTACTGCTTCCTCCAAGTTTTTCTTTTCACTATCTCTGTGGGCTTCAGTTCACACTTCAGATTCTGCCTGGGCCCAGAGGACCACTTTCTTCCTTCTAGTTCTCCTCAGGATGCTATAATTCAGGGTCTAGACAGTGACTCTCAGAGAGACTGTTTGCTCTCCTGCTTACTGCTCTGCCATCTTCCCGAAAGTCGCCTCCTATTTAATTTTCATCTGCTTATGAAGTTCCTGTGGTTTCTTTTGTCACTGATTTCTATGAACTGATGTTAAGCATGGAATAATTTCAATTCCCTTCCATTTACTTAACCATGATCAAAAAATCTACACCAATGCATATAATAGTCAAGATCCCAGTAATTCAACACAAGAACAGAATATTATTTTTTTTCATTTTTTAAAAATTTTATTTAAAGAGAAAAAAAAACAACCAAACAAAACAGAAAAAGGGGATGGAAAAAAAGATGGCGGACTGGTAGGTAGCAGGAGAGAGACCCTCTCTGAGAGAGACAGCTCAAATGCCAGAATAAAACACCCTGGAGAGACCCAAACAGAGAGAGATGGACTCTCACAACCCAGGAAGAACCTGAAGTGCAAAAAACCGTTTGAATATGAGGTCCTGGGGCTACTATTAGTGAAGATAATATCAGCGAGCATGGCACCCTCCTCGAGCTGCCTGAATTCCTGCCTGACCTGAACAAGCAATCCGTGCCGAAGCGACTGGCTTGAGATGCCGGAGTGTGGAGCTGAACAGCCCTGCGTGCATCTTGCCCGGACCAGCCCTGCACGTGACCCACCCAGAGGCACTGTGAATTCCCACCACAGCCACGCTAAAGTCAGAGGTCAGGGATCCCTGCAGTTCTTGGGTCTGGCATCAACACGTGGTGAGTGATGGGAATAAGACCCTCCCACGGGAAAGGGGAAACCAACTGGATGACATGTTGGATTTGGGCAGGACAGCCTTAACTCCATAAGGAAGTGGCTTCAGCTGGTTGCTCCCCTCGCCGAGCAGATTGGTGGAATCTGCTTGGACTAGGCCGTGCCCTTGGAGGGGACCCAGTGAGTCGCTACAAATTATTTTCCTGAGATCCATGCACACTGACGCAGTGAAGGCCTGCAAAGGTTGACTGGCCTGGAGGGGAGGAGCTAGCGCACACTGCCCGTGGGTGAACTCTAATCTCTGATAACCTATTGAAGAGGGCTAAAGCTAGCCTGCACCCTCTAGAGGAGCCTTAACCAACAAGAAAAGGGTCTGGGAATTACACTGTACACTTGTATGGAAGGAACCAAAAACATGACTAGAGGGAGAAATAAGAAAAAAACCCAGCCCCCAACCCTGAGAACATTGATCCAGGAGAGGCAAATACAAAAGAGATTGAGGGCAGCAAAAATGCAACATCAAACACAGCGTTAGCAGACATAAAGTGATATCTTCAGGACCTCGTAAGCGGGACCAAAACTGAAATATTAATTTAAATTAAACAAGAGATAAGTAGATTAATAAAAGAAGGGCTGAGCAGAAGAAGGGCTCTCAAGAAGACACAGACAGAAGAATAGAGGAACACAAATGGAGAGAGAAAAATTTAATGAAGAATTCAGAAAAAAACTAGAATTCATGAAGCAGATTCAAAGAGATTATCAGGAAACTAAAGACTCCATAGAAAACTGGCAAAACTGCTTGAAAGAAACCAAAAATAGACTATCAAAAACTGAGCACAGGCTTGCAAGGTGGGGTCATGAAAGGGAAGATCTCTTAAAAATAACAAGGGAGCAGGCAGTAAAGATACAAAGACTGGAAGATGACAAGAGGATCTATAACTTAAGAATAAATTATGTGAACAAAGAAGCAGGAATCAAATCAGAGGAATTACAAAGGCTATTCACAGAAATTATTGAGGAAAATTTCCCAAACATAGAAAAAAGAAATGATATGCAGAGGTATGAAGCATACAGAACTCCAGCCACCTACAACCCAAACAGAGCTACACCCAGACACATAATAATCAAGATCCCAGAAATTCAATATAAGAACAGAATATTAAAAGCCATCAGAGAAAAGAAACAGATCACCTATAAAGGAAAACCCATCAAAAT